>ML110007.1:29971-65680 GCA_003697995.1 Taxidea taxus jeffersonii | reverse complement strand
TGCCCTTTCGGATCACTACGTTTGTATCTTTAGGGTAAATGCCCAGTAGTGCAATTTCTGGGTCATAAGGTAGCTCTATTTTCAATTTTTTGAGGAACCTCCATGCTGTTTTCCAGAGTGGTTGCACCAGCTTGCATTCCTACCAACAGTGTAGGAGGGTTCCCCTTTCTTCACATCCTCGCCAGCAACTTAGACATTTCTTCTCTTGTCCTGTGATTCTCTCCTTTACCTATTTGAATACATGCTAATTTATTATGCTTATGTTTATGTATCTCCTAAGGCCTGTTTTCTCTTCTATTCATAATATCACAAAACCTTCAGACCATGTCTACTCCACAGGTCCCTAAACTTTCTGAGATCTGCCTTTTTGCTTTTTTAGTCAACTCTTGTCAACTTTCTTGTAAATTCCACAAAGGAATTGT
Organism: Taxidea taxus jeffersonii; assembly: GCA_003697995.1. Taxonomy (NCBI): domain Eukaryota; kingdom Metazoa; phylum Chordata; class Mammalia; order Carnivora; family Mustelidae; genus Taxidea; species Taxidea taxus. The sequence continues at coordinate 65,258 of ML110007.1, read as the reverse complement.
CTTTTATACCTAAACTATTTCCTGAATTCCAAAGTCACATTTTCTATTACTACTAAATTCTTTCACTTGGTTTCTAAGGACAAAATTTTCTTATTTGTGCCAAGTCAATTTGTGTCAATGAAAACAACAATATATTGCTTTCTCTCTTGTTCCTCTTTCCCATTCTATAAATTAATCCAGGTGGGCTTTGAGGGCTGGAGATCCAAAATCATTCTGATCCCCTTTCTTTTTCTCTTTCTGCTCTCATCTTTTAGTCACTTTTCAATTCTTTAAAGATTCTCTGACAGATGTCCTGGGTATTGGTCCTCTCCATTGATTTTCATGTCTTTCCTGATTTTGGACTCAATCATTATTCTGTGATTCTATTGAATCTCATCTGTTCAGGTGTTTCTTCCTGTTATTAAACCTATATGTGGCTTCCACTTGTCCGATTGATATTATTCTCACTGAATACCAATGATGTTATATTCTTAAAAATGAAAAAAAAAAAACCTTCAGGTGTTGTCTATAGCTAAGTCAAAAGCAAGTCCAACAATTAATGATTTCCAAGATTTGCCCTTAAAACAGAACTTTTTCCTTATTCCCAATTTTTTTTCATGTATTCCTTGGATTATAACTAAAGTAGAACATGATTGGGTGCATAATTTTTTTTCCAACTTTTTTCTCCTGTGCTATGGTTAATGCTATTTTATCTATGAGACATATCCTCCCTTTCCTACTTTCTTCATATCAGCCTGATAAAATTTTAGCCAACCTTTAAAAATGTCTCATTTTTCTTAAGTCTGTAGACAATACAGCTGGATAGACTTACACTCTTCTTAAAATTCATTATTCCATTACTGGTACTTCTACTGTGACACTTGTTCACTTGAACAAATTTACTTATTTACTGATGTTTACTTACTATCAGTGTCTGCACCTTTATTATTTGTTTATTTGTGTTGACACTTGTTCACTTGAACAAATTTACTTATTTACTGATGCTTACTTACTATCAGTGTCTGTGCCTTTATTATTTGTGTATTTGTATTGACACTTGTTCACTTGAACAAATTTACTTATTTACTGATGCTTACTTACTATCAGTGTCTGTGCCTTTACTATTTGTGTATTTGTGTTGACTTTTTCCCAGCTCTTTGAAGGTTTTTATGCTAGGTTTTACACATCTTTTGGTGTCTAAATTGTAGACTTTATTATAGTGGATGTTGCGTTATAGTTATCGCAAGTCTTGACTCTCAAAGATGCTTTCTTATCTTAGCATGCCTCATGATAGCAAGGTGCTTATGTTGATCAGGGTGCCCTAAAATCATTTTCACTGCAACTATTCAAGTTGTCCTCATAAAGCATTTTACTCAAGGGTTATACCATATTTAGAGTCCCATGATCTGTGTCAATCTGGATTCATGCATTCTGAGTTTTGCCCTTTTTCTTTAAAGTTCTGCTGGCGTGGACTCCGTGGAGCAATATCTTTCATGATTTTAGTGGCACAGGGGTGCAGAGGCAAGCAGGTGCCTCAGGGATGACTGAGACAGTGGCTGGGGGTATGCATCACCTGTGGGAGGCTGTGCTATTCAGCCGAGTTTGCAGAAGGGGAGTCTGTGTGTTCTGGACTGCCCAGAGGGGAGTAGACTGAAGGCAGAGGTCTGGGTGCAGTTCGCTTTCCACTGAACCTCAGAAAAGCCACAAAAAGCTGCCAAAGAACAAAAAACTCCAGAGAACAAAAGCTTCAAAAACTGGTTTCCACAGAACTCACTCCCTGGATAGGGGGCAAGACAACTCAACATAAACAAGACTGACTGAAAAACAATAGAGCAGGCCCCTCCCCCAGAAGGAAAGCCAAAAGAACAAGAAGACAATCACCATAGGGTCCCCATAAAACTTTAAAACCCCAATATCAGGGGAAAACAATATATTAAGCTCCCAGTATTGCCCTAAATCTTGTATCTTTCACAGAAAAAACGTTTTTTTGTTCATTCTCACGATTCTTGTTCTTTTTAATTTTTTTTAACCTAATTACCACTATAACAAGAGGTTTAATACAACATATTCCATAATAACCTTTTAACTTGAACTTTTTTCATACATACAACTGTGTTTTTCTTTTGTTTTCTATTTTTTTAATATGCAAATGGATATATGCTTCAAGGTAATCCTCTTTACCTAATCAATGCTACCCCTATATATAAACCAATTTTAATCTCCCTTTATCTCTGGAAAGTTTAGTCCTTTAACAAAGATATCAAAATACACCCAGGAAGAAACAAAATAAACTTCCTTGCCCACATCAAGGATTTAAAACCACCCTCCCATCGTTTCTTGTCAGTGTTTCTGTGTATTTGTTTTTGTTCTGATATTATATAATCCTTTTCCTTGGGGTTCATTTTGACTGGGTACATTTTTTTCTGTGTCACTTACTCTTGGTCTTTTTGTTTGTCCATTTTTGTTTATATACTTTATATATCTTACTTTTGGGGCTCATTCTAGCTTGGTTTTCTCTCCCCCATCCTTTCTTTCTTTTTTATTTCTTTTTGGTGGTGACTTCCAATTCCTCCAAAACATTCCAGGGTGCACCTTGCCTAGATCATGACTGATATATCCAGCTATACATCCCCTCAACCACCTCTCACCAAAATGACTAGGAAGAGGAATGCCCAACAGAAGAAAAACTCAGAGATTGCCTCCACAACATCAGAACTATTGGATATGGGGGGCGCCTGGGTGGCTCAGTGGGTTAAAGCTTCTGCCTTTGGTTCAGGTCACGATCCCCGGGTTCTGGGATCAAGCCCCACATCAGGCTCTCTGTTCAGCAGGGAGCTTGCTTCTTCCTCTCTCTCTGCCTGCCTCTCTGCCTACTTGTGACCTCTATCTGTAAAATAAATAAATAAAATCTTAAATAAATAAAAAAAAAAGAACTATTGGATATGGACATAAACAGTATGTTGGAGAGGGAAATAAGGCTAAACAATTATCCAGGCAGTGGCTAGGTTGGAGAAAACCATTAGTGACAACATAGAATCTCTAAGAATGGAAGTGAAAGCCACCCTGGCAGAAGTTAAAAATGCTATCAATGAGACCCATTCTAATCTAAAATACTCCAATAGCTAGGGTACCTGAGGCAGAAGATAGAATTAGTGATCTAGAGGTAAAACTGATAGAGAAAAAGGATCAGGAGGAGGCCTGGAACAAACAGCTTAGAAGCTGTAAAAACAGGATTAGGGAAATAAATGACACCATAAAATGTTCCAATGTCAGAATTATTGGGATCTCTGAGAGGGTGGAGAAGGAGAGAAGATTAGGAGATATAGTTGAAAAATTTCTGGGTGAAAACTTCCTCATTCTGAGGAATGGAGCAAGTATTCGGGTCCCAGAGGCAGAAAGAACACCAACCAAGACCAACGACTCTAGAAAGACCTCAAGATACTTGATAGTGAGACTCACGAATCCTAATTTTAGACAAGAAGCCCTAAGGGCAGCTAGGGGGAAGATTCCTTATGTACAGAGGAAGGTCCATCAGAATAGCATCAGACCTGTGACAGAAATCCGGCAAGCCAGAAAGGGCTGGCAAGACATATTCAGGGCACTACATGAGAAGAACATGCAGCCAAGGAAACTTTATCCAGCAAGGATGACATTCAAAATGGATGGGAAGATAGAGAGCTTCCAAGACCAGCAAGGTCTAAGAGAGTATGTGACCACCAAGCTGTCACTACAAGAAATACTAAGGGGTATCCTATAAAAAGAAAGAACCCAAGAGTGACATAGAACAGAAAGATACAGACACAATGTATAGAAACAAGGACTTCACAAGCAACATGATGTTAATAAAAACGTATCTTTCAATAATCACTCTCATGGTGAATGGCCTAAATGCTCCCATAAAAAGGCAGACGGTTGCAGATTGGATAAAACAGGACACATCCATATGCTGTCTACAAGAGACGTATTTTGAACCTAAGATATACCCACACTGAAAGTGAAGGGATGGAGAAGCATCTTTTATGCTAATGGGCCTCAAAAGAAAGCTGGGGTAGTGGTTTTCATATCAGTTAAATTACATTTTAAATTAAAGACTAGTCAGAGGTAAAGAAGTACACTACATCATTCTTAAAGGGTCTATCTGCCAAGAAGATCTAACAGTTATAAATATTTATGGCCTCAATATGGGAGCAGCCAACTACATAAGCCAACTATTAATCAAAGTAAAGAGTCATATCAATATGACTGCATTAATACTAGGGGATCTTAACACATCATGCTCAATAATAGACAGATCATCCAAGCGAAAATCAATAAGGAAACAAGAGCTTTGAATGACACTTTGGACCAGATGGACCTCATAGATGTATACAGAACATTTCACCCTAAAACAACAGAATACTCATTCTTCTCAAGTGCACATGGAACTTTCTCCAGAATAGACCACATACTGGGTCACAAATCAGGGCTCAACCAATACCAAAAGATTGAGATTATTCCCTACATATTCTCAGAACCCAATGCTTTGAAACTGGAAATAAACCACAAGAAAACGTTTGAAAGAAATCAAACACCTGGAAACTAAAGACCACCCTGCTTAAGAATGTTTAGATCAACCAGGAAATCAAAGAAGAACTTAAACGATTCATGGAAACCTATGAGAATGAAGACATTGTTCCAAAACCTATGGGATATGGCAAAGGCAGTCCTAAGGGGGAAATACATAGCCATTCAAGTGTGCCTCAAAAAAATTGAAAAAATCCATCTCCACACCAGTTCTCTTTACACCTTGAAGAACTGGAAAATGAACCCCACATATAAGAAGGGAAATAATCACGATTAGAGCAGACCTCAATGAGTTAGAAACCAGAAGAACGCATCATTGAAACTAGAAGCTGGTTCATTGAAAGACTCAATAAGATCAATAAACCACTGGCTGAATTAATCCAAAAGAAAAGCGAGAGGACCCAAATTAATAAAATTATGAATGAAAGGGGAGAGATCATGACTAACACCTAGGAAATAGAATCATCAGAGCTTACTATCAAACAGGTATATGTCAATAAGTTAAGCAACCTAGAAGAAATGGATGCATTCCTGGAAACCTATAAATTCCAAGACTGAACAGGAAGAAATCAATAACTTGAATAGACCAATAACTGTAATGAGATTGAAGCAGTGATCAAAAACCTCCCAAAAAACAAGAGCCCAGGACCTGATGGATTCCCTGGGGAATTCTACCAAACATTGAAAGAAGAAATAATACCTAGTCTTCTGAACTGTTTCAAAAAATTGAAGCAGAAGGAAAACTTCCAGACTCTTTCTATGAAGCCAGCATTACCCTGATCCCCAAACCAGGCAAATACCCCATCAAAAATGAGAATTTCAGGCCAATATCCCTGATGAATATGGATGCCAAGATTCTCAACAAAATCCTAGCTAATAGCATCCAACAGTACATTAAAAAAATTATCCACTGTGATCCAGTGGGATTTATTCCTGGAATACAAGGGTGGTTTCAACACTAGCAAATCAATTAATGGGATAGAACAATCAATAAGATAAAAGAGAAGAACCACATGGCCCTCTCAATTGATGCAGAAAAAGCATTTGACAAGATACAACATTTGTTCTTGATTAGAACAATTCAAAATATAGGGATAGAGGGAATATTCCTCAAACGCATAGTATCTATCTATGAAAAACCCACAGTGAATATCATTCTTAATGGGGAAAAGTAGACAGCCTTCGCTTAGAGATCAGGAGCATGACAAGGATTCCCACTCTCACCACTCTTGCTCAACCTAGTGCTAGAAGTTCTAGCAACAGCAATCAGACAACAAAGATAAATAAAAGGTATTCAGTTGGCAAAAAAAGTAGTCAAACTCTCTCTCTTCACAGATGACATGATACTTTATATAAAAAATCCAGGGCGCCTGGGTGGCTCAGTGGGTTAAGCCGCTGCCTTCGGCTCAGGTAATGATCTCAGGGTCCTGGGATCGAGTCCCGCATCGGGCTCTCTGCTCAGCAGGGAGCCTGCTTCCTCCCCTCTCTCTCTGCCTGCCTCTCTGCCTACTTGTGATCTCTCTCTGTCAAATAAATAAAATCTTTAAAAAAAAAAAAATCCAAAAGACTCTACCCCCAAACTACTAGAACTCATACAGCAAGTCAGTAATGTGGCAGGATGGATACAAAATCAAAGCACAGAAATCAGTTGCTTTCTTATACACTATCAACAAAAATATAGAAAGGGAAATTAGAGAATTGATTTCATTTAATATAGCACCACGAACCATAAAACACCTCGGAATAAAATTAATCAAAGAGGTAAAGGATCTCTACTGGAGGAACTACAGAATACTCATGACAGAAATTGAAGAAGACACAAAAAGATGGGAAAGCATTCCATGCTCATGGTTTGGAAGAATAAACATTGTCAAATGTCTGTACTGCCTAGAGCAATCTGTACTTTCAACACCACTCTGATCAAAATTTCACTGGCATTTTTCAAAGTGCTAGAACAAACAATCCTAAAATTTGTATGGAACCAGAAGAGATCTCAAATTGCTAAGGAAATGCTGAAAAAGAAAAACAAAACTGGGGGCATCACGTTGCCTCATTTCAAGCTTTACTACAATGCTGTGATCACCAAGACAGCATGGTACTGGCACAACAGCACACTATGTGGAATATATATCAAATGCTTTTTCTGCATCAATTGAGAGGGCCATATGGATCTTCTCTTTTATCTTATTGATTGTTCTATCACATTGATTGATTTGCTAGTGTTGAACCACCCTTGCAATCCAGGAATAAATCCCACTGAATCACAGTGGATAATTTTTTTAATGTACTGTTGGATGCTATTAGCTAGGATTTTGTTGAGAATCTTGGCATCCATATGCACCAGTGGAACAGAGTATAGAGCCCAGATATGGACCCTCAACTATATGGTCAAATAATTTGACAAAGCAGGAAAAAATATACAGTGGTTAAAAGACAGTCTCTTCAATAAATGGTGCTGGGAAAATTGGACAGCTATGTGTAGAAGAATGAAATTCGACCATTCTCTTACACCATACATAAAAATAAACTCAGTAATGGATAAAAGACCTCAACATGAGTCAGGAAATCTATCAAAATCCTAGAGGAGAACAAAGGCAGTAACCTCTTCAACATCAGCCACAGCAAACTTTTAAGACATGTCCCAAAGGCAAAAGAAACAAAAGCAAAAATGAACTTTTGGGACTTCATCAAGATCCAAAGCTTCTGTGCCTCAAAGAAAACAGTCAACAAAACAAGGAGCAACACAAAGAATGGTTGAAGATATTCGCAAATGGCACTACAGACAAAGGGCTGATACTCAAGATCTATAAAGAACTCCTCAAACTCAACACCCAAAACCCAGTGATCATGACAAAAAATGGGCTGAAGACATGAACAGACACTTCTCCAAAGAACACATACAAATGGCTAACAGACACATGAATAAATGTTCATCATCATTAGCCGTCAGCGAGATTCAAATCTAAACCACATTGAGATACCAGTTTACACCAGTTAGAATGACCAAAATTAACAGGACAGGAAACAAGGTTGGAGAGGATGTGGAGAAAGGGGAACCCTCTTACACTGTTGGTGGGAATGCAAGTTGGTGCAGCCACTTTGGAAAACTGTGTGGAGATTCCTTAAGAAATTAAAAATAGAACTACCCTATGATCCTGTAATTGCACTACTGGGTACTTACCCCAAAGATACTAATGTAGTGAAAAGAAGGGCCATCTGTACCTCAATGTTCATAGCAGCAATGGCTACAGTTGCCAAACTGTGGAAAGAGCCAAGATGCCCTTCAACAGTCAAATGGATATATGTGTCCTATATATACAATGGAATATTACACAGCCATCAGAAATGATGAATACCCAACTTTTGCATCAATATGGATGGTACTGAAGGAGATTATGCTGAGTGAAATACGTCAAGCAGAGTCTATTTTCATATGGTTTCACTTATTCATGGAGCATAAGGAATAACAGGGAGGATATTGGGTGAAAGAGAGAAGTGAGTTGGGGGAAATCAGCGGGGGAGATGAACCATGGGAAACTAGACTCTGAGAAACAATCTGAGGGTATTGGAGGGGAGGGTGGTGGGGGTTTGGGAGAGTCTGGTGGTGGGTATTAAGGATGGAACATTTGCATGGATCACTGGGTGTGGTGCATAAATAATGAATCTTGGAAAACTGAAAAAAATAAATAATAAAATAAAAAAAAAATAAAGTTCTGGCTGCAAAAGAACAGAGGCATATGAATGGGTTAATATGTTACTTCTCCTAAAGTAAAAACTATTGGTATTTAAGAAGAGCTTTAAAGAGATAAGAAGTGACTTGCCTCTGGAGAATTTTGGACTGAGTGGCAGGCTGATAGGGGTGATATTTTTGGGTTCATACAATTTTCAGTAACCCACAAATCACACTCTATAAGTGGCTGACGGGTTTATCTATGTCTGAGAGAGGACATGAACTATTTTTTTAAACATGCGCTTACTCAAAAATGTACCACAGCCCCCCAATCATTTAAATGTGAGATTCCTAAGAACTATAAGAAATAGGACTTACAGCATTTACCTGCCTTGGGTTCTATAGGCAGCTGATCAGGGTTTAGCAATTGCATGAGTCTGAATTCATACAAGATATTTTTTTATACCAAATCATACCTCCAATTTTGTCTTGGCATGAATGGAAACATCAATGACAATTATGGAGAGGAATCTGATAAGTAACCTCTATCAATCATTTGAAATTTGAGATTCCTCAATATGGTTTTAATTGTGAATTATCTCTGTTTCTATATTATATCCCTGGTTTCATAATAAAAGGTAATATTTTTATAGTTTCATAATAAAAAGGAATGCTTTTATAATAATAGTTGCTTTATCCCTGATTCAGGGGAAACATTCACTCTCAAAATTGTATTAGGAAAACTAAACTATTTATTAATTTAAGACTGGTAGAATCCACATCTACCCCTAATTTTAAAAAAATGGAGACATGATCTAATTAAAACGTTTGGATTAGCACTTTTTTTAATATTAAAAAATAGAGAAGATGGAGTGGTGCTGATGTGGTGGTGTCTCATCCACTTCTCCAAATACACATTTTACATAAAAAAACAAAAAATAACCCTTTGCATATTTTTTTTCTCTCTCTCCTTACACACACTCATACACACAAAGACATACACTTTCTTATGGTGGTTAATGAATTATATAAGATAATGTTGGTGATAGTAGTCACCTGTTAATTAAAAAAATAAGCTACTTTTAGAAGACCATTTTATATGAAAATAACATTGTAAGAAATTGATATGGTAGGCAGGTAGTCATAATCATAACTTTTTAACAGGTCAAATAGACCTGATAAGTTCATTTTGTTGCCATAGTGTTCAATCTTAGATCAGCTATATTGAAATTAAAAATGTGCAGTTAGTGCATATAAAAATTTATATTCACTTAGGTAAATTATTTAAAAAGTCTTTGTTTTAAAAATATTTCAGAAAAAATATTTCAGAAGTTACTGCAGAGTTGAAAATTAGAAATAATGTCTCACTGAGGAACCATAAATACACCCCATGGACTAGAATTGAACTGACTTATATGTAATCAAATGATATAAATAAATCCCAATATTAAAGAAGAATCCACACACATATAACGTAAGTGTATATAGTTTTCATTTTAGTATCACTTTGGAAATATGAAAATGGTTTAGCAAAGTTATCAGATACAGTTTTAATAAGACAGTTTTGATTTTTGTTGAAAATAAAAGAAAATAAAACAAGCATAAAATTACAAAAGAATACACACACACCCACACTTAAAAGAAAGAATTTTTCCATGACTATTCACATTTTAATAACTTCGCATTCCTTATGAAAAAGTTATGCAAAGAAGAAAATGCATAAACAGAAATGTGGATAAAATATGAAAAAGAAGGCAGATTAATTTAATTACTCATTCCCCTATTCTACAGTTTTGAGTACTCATCATGTCCTTGGTACTTTGTATTAATGTAGTATCTAATAATAAAGGCTTCCTGATTTTTATTTTTTTTTATTGAAGGGAGTTTTTTTCTACATGTAATTTATTTATTTATATGATTAAAAATACGGTGAAGAAAGGAGGAATATTTTATATAACTTAAAATGCTGCTATTCTAATGATATATAAATATAAGACATGACTATTTTTGCAAGAAGTGTTAAATCTATTTGGAAAGATAAAATCAGCACAAATTTAAAAGAAAGAAGAAGAATAGAAAGAAGTAAGAAACAAACAAGAAAGAAAGGGAAGGAGGAAGGAAGGGAGGGAGGGAAGGACAAAGGTCAGAAGATCCCAGGAAATGAAATTTATTAATTGAGATATATAGTATAGATTCTACACTGTGCTAGTCTAGCCTGAAGTCATGAGAGGGGGGATTTAAAAAAAAAGTAAAAGTAAGTCGGGCTGTGAGGTTAGCCTTGAAAATAAACTATCAAGTGGATGTCGTTCCAAAGTGGAAGAAAATGTGCGTAACTGACATAGAAGGAAAAACAAACAAACAAATAATTTGTGATATACCAAAAAATAGTACTTTTTTTGGTACTCCATTCCATAGGGAAGGGAGGGATATTTTGGAAAGAAAAAAATAGAGTGTTGGGCCTTAAATGACAGTCTAAAGAATTCAGACTTGTTCAAAATGAGTGACAAATTAAATTTACTTAAGAAGAATCCCACAAAAACATGCAGTTAGATTTAATCAGGAAAATCTGGGACGCCTGGGTGGCTCAGTTGGTTAAGCGGCTGCCTTCGGCTCAGGTCATGATCCCAGCGTCCTGGGATCGAGTCCCACATCGGGCTCCTTGCTTGGCAGGGAGCCTGCTTCTCCTTCTTCCTCTGCCTGCCTCTCTCTGCCTGTGCTCTCTCTCTCTCTCTCTCTAACTAATAAATTAAAAAAAAATCTTAATCAGGAAAATCTAGTTTGACATTGCCCTTCTGGGTTTGCCAGAAACTTAGTGCTCAGTGGCATTATAATAACATGATTTGTGAAAAATATAAAGTTAGAAAATGTTGGGCTAGACAGGCAGATTTTTTTTACCGTAAAACTTCTGAACTTTAAATTTTCAAATATTCATTTTTAAATCTCCAACTAGGGAAAAATGCATGCACCATTTTTATACTTATTTGATGATAGGTAGCAGGAACGCAGTTTGTGGAATGCTATTCTAGGTATTCATTGAAACATTAAGATTGCAAGGATTTTACAAGTCGTTTGGTGTTACCATCAGCGGTATCCAGACCACATTGTCTTGTGAACTCAATTGAGCATTTCAAAGATACGTCTTCATCCCATCCAATGACAACTACTTGGTTATCTCCTATGACAGTCCTTTCTGTTTTTACACGGCTCTAATAGTGAGTTCTTCTTTAGGTTATCTTTCTCTAATAATCAATCCTAATTGTAGGCATTAATATTTTTTTAAGAAAAACTCCTTGGTAGCATATTATTGACATTCACACCATTTCATATAAATTTCAGCTACATACTTAGCTAGAAAAATTATCCTGATCAAATTATCCTGGCCAAATCAATCAGTTATAGTCTACTGGCTCAACAATGTAGTATGAACAGTAGCTTTATTGAGGTCTTTGCTGTAAGTATGAATTTGGAACGCTCACTTGCTCTTTTATGAATTTAGACAAAGCCAAAAAGTTTATTTATAATGACAACTGAAAAATTGAGCAATTCCAATTCCCAGATTCAAGCATTCATGAAGAACAATCTGATTTAGCAATAATTTCATCCCCCAAGTAAACTGTTACATAGCATCTAATTGTAGTGTGGACAAAATAGATGATGCTGTGTAACTCCTTGTTTGTGAGATGGACTGTGGGATGACAGGTGCTGCTATCTAGAACTCTCTGTCGTTGCATTTCACTTTTCTTGCCTCACAGGAGTTTTATTTATTTGTTTGTTTGTTTATATTTAAGGATTTATTTATTTATTTGACAGACAGAGACATCACAAGTAGGCAGAGAGGCAGGCAGAGAGAGAGGAGGAAGTAGGCTCCCTGCCAAGTGGGGCTTGATCCCAGGACCCTGGAATCTGAGTCGAAGGCAGAGGCTTTTTTTTTTTAAGATTTTTTTTATTTATTTGACAGAGATCACAAGTAGGCAAAGAGAGAGAAAGGGAAGCAGGCTCACTGCTGATCAGAGACCCCGATGTGGGGCTTGATACAAGGACCCTGGGATCATGACCTGAGCTTAAGGCAGAGGTTTTAACCCACTGAGCCATCCAGGCGCCCCACCTCACAGGAGTTTTAGAGATAACTTACCTACTTTCTTTTTTTTCTCAGAAATGTAAAGTACTTAATCACTTACAATTTCATTTTCCATTAAGAATATTTCTTTGACATATAGAACATAGAAAAATTGTGATGGAATTAGGTATTATTAAAAAGAGAAAAAACATGTATCTTCAGAAAAATAGACAGTAGTTAACTTCATAAAATGTGGTGATTTTGATAACACTATTCCTTTATCATAAAAGATCTCCATTTCTATTTAATACATGGATAAGTGTTCTGTCATGTGGTGATAATGATTTATAAAAAGATTTATTTTATAACCAAGGGAATTATAATATAATTCATTGTAAGAATACCAGGGTGAGGATAAAATGAAGGATACTTGGCAATGTCTTATTTTGAAATATCCATCCAAGTACAAATATTTTAATAGGAATTTTTTCACAAGAAATGCATATTACATGATTTATATATTGTATTTATAACATATGTTATTATTTATAATAAGTATTATCAAACACAGAAACAGAGAAAAATGATGTTTTACTTCTACAAGGCTGAGGGAAATAAAACAGCAGAATACAAGCTATTTGTGTAAATGAATTTGACACAGATAAATTCAGTGGGTAACATAATATAACACTGAGTCTTTTAGCACAGTGCCATGTGAGAATACAGTATTGACAAATTTATTTATTTGGATCTTAGCTATGTTCATTTATTATCAAACACTACTGCTTTTCTGAAAAATGGTAACTTTTTACAGTCATTGTGAAAACAGAAATAAGCCAAATAATTATTGTAATGATGAAATTAGTTAGAAATGTACAATTTCATATTAAATCAATGTCAGGGTATTTTATGGCCTGGTTTCTAATGCTTTCTGCAACCATAAAATTTGGCTGCAAGAGGGCAAACAATACTGGTGAGAAAACACTGGAATTATTACCATTTTTTAAAAGAAAAAAGAAGTCATAGGAGTATAACTGGTGCATGTAAAGCAGTGAATGTTCATTTCCATAACAGTTGAAGAATCATAGTTATTTTGGATTAAAAATACAACCTGTAGACAAGGAGCACACCATTTGTGTTAACCTCAGGCACTGAAAGGCCTACCTGGCAAGTGTCTAGAAGACCCAGCAGGTAACGCTGCCTCTGCTCTTCGCAGTGTTCACACTGGCTCACATTCACAGTGTTGAGCTGATTCTTGCTGTGCTTAAGAGAGGTGGGACCAGGAGGCATTGTGGCACATGTCAAAACAAAATAAAACAAATGCCATGCGTTTCTTTTGATGTAGCTCCCTTATCATTATTAAAACCCAGAATTTATAATCTTAATGAAGGGTACAAGACACTAGAGTTCTTGTAAGAATTCTCTCAGTAGCAACTCTTTTCTTCTTTTTCTAGCCGCTCTTTTGGCTGACATAGTAACAGTTTATTTCCATGAAAGACTGTGAAAAGAACTTGACTTTAAAATATTAGGTTAGTTTTTCCTTCTGCCCTCCTTGGATTTCTTTCCTAAGAAAAGAGAGAATATATATATATATATATATATATATATATATATATATATATATATACATATATATATATATATATATTTGTGGTGCAAAGTCATCATTTCCTTGACTCTAAAAACTTTAAAAATACAGGAGGAGGGACAAGATGGTGGAGAAGTAGGAGACCCTGTTTCAACTGGTCCCCTGAAGTGAGCTAAGTATCTATCAGAACACTCTGAAAGCCCATGAAATCAGCCTGAGATGTAAGATTATACAATTCTGGATCTCTACAGGGTCAGAAGACATCAGTGTAGAGCCTCTTTGTTTGTTCATTTCTGGTTTACATACCTTATAAATCTTACTTTTGGGGCTCATTTTGGCTGGTTTTTTTTTTCCTTTTTATTTTATCTTTTTATTCTCTTCCTGTTTTTCTTTTTTCTTTCTTTTTGGTGATGACTTCTGAATGCTCCAAAATTTTCAAAAGGGCACCTTGACTGGATAGAGATTGATATATTCAACTATACATCCCCTCAGCCACCTCTCACCAAAATGACTAGGAGAAGGAATATTCAACAGAGGAAAAATTCAGAGGCTGTGACTTCTGCCAAAGAACTATTGGATATGGACATAAACAATATGCCGGAAATGGAACTCAGAGTAAAAATTGTCCAGGCAATAGCTAAGTTGGAGAAAACGATTTGTGGCAAAATAGAATCTCTAAGACTGGAAGTGAGAACTGATCTGGCAGAAGTAAAATAATGCTATTAATGAGATCCAATCTAATCTAAACATTCCAACAGCTAGGGTAACCAAGGCAGAAGATAGAATTAGTAATCCAGAAGACAAACTGATAGAGAAGTAAGACCAGGAGGAGAACTAGAACAAACAGCTTAGAAGCCATGAAAACAGAATTAGGGAAATAAATGACGCCATGAAAGGTTCCAATGTCAAAATTATTGGGATCCCTGAGGGAGTGGAGAAAGAGAGAAGATTAGAAGATACAGTTGAACAAATACTGAATGAAAATTTCCCTAATCTGGGGACTGGAAAAAAATGTTCATGTCCTAGAGGCAGAAAGGATACCCACGATACCCACCAAGATCCACAAGCCTAGAAAGACATCTAGACCCTTCATTAGGAAATTCATGAATCATAATGTCAGAAAAGAAAGGGCAGCTGGGGGAAGAGATTCCTTATGTACAGAGTAAGGTCCATCAGAATAGCATCAGACTTGTCCACAGAAACCTAGCAAACCAGAAAGGGCTGGCAAGACATATTCAGGGCACTACATGAGAAGAACATGCAGCCAAGGAAACTTTATCCAGCAAGGATGACATTCAAAATGGATGGGAAGATAGAGAGCTTCCAAGACCAGCAAGGTCTAAGAGAGTATGTGACCACCAAGCTGTCACTACAAGAAATACTAAGGGGTGTCCTATAAAAAGAAAGAACCCAAGAGTGACATAGAACAGAAAGATACAGACACAATGTATAGAAACAAGGACTTCACAAGCAACATGATGTTAATAAAAACGTATCTTTCAATAATCACTCTCATGGTGAATGGCCTAAATGCTCCCATAAAAAGGCAGACGGTTGCAGATTGGATAAAATGACAGGACACATCCATATGCTGTCTACAAGAGATGTATTTTGAACCTAAGATATATCCACACTGAAAGTGAAGGGATTGAGAATCATCTTTTGTGCAAATGGGCTTCAAAAGAAAGCTGGGGTAACAATTCTCATCAGACAACTTAGATTTTTAGCTAAGGACTGTAGTCAGATATACAGAAGGACACTACATCATTCTTAAAGGGTCTATCTACCAAGAAGATCTAACAATTATGAATATTTATGGCCTCAATATGGGAGCAGCCAACTACCTAAACCAACTATCAAACAAAATAGATTCATATTGATATGAATACATTAATGGTAGGTGATCTGAACATGCCACTCTCAGCAATACACAGATCTAAGTAGAAAATCAACAAAGAAAGAAGTACTTTGAATGACACATTGGACCAGTTGGACCTCATAAGTATATAATCCATAGATATATTCTGTAGATATATATTCCATTCCACCGCATTCCATTCCAATAATATATATTCCATAGATATATTTTCCACCCTAAAATTAGACAATACTCATTCTTCCCAAGGGCACATGGAACTCTCTCTCCAGAATAGACCAGATACTGGGTCACAAATCAGTTGTTAACTGATACAAAAAGTCTGATATTGTTCCCTATATATTCTCAGACCACAATGCTTTGAAACTGGAACTCAACCACAAGAAAAAGATATGGAAGGATTCAAACACTTGGAAGCTAAAGACCATCCAGCTCAAGAATGTTTGGATCAACCAGTAAATCAAGGAAGAACTTAAAAAATTCATGGAAACCAATGAGAATGAACACACATCGGCCCAAAACCTACAAAATATGATACACGTGGTCTAAGGGGGAAATATGTAGCCATCCAAACCTCTCTCAAAAAAAAAAAAAAAAAAAAATTGAAAAATCCAGAATACAACAGCTCTCTTTAAACCTTAAAGAACTGGAATATCAACAACAAATTAAGCCAACACCACCCACAAGAAGGGAAATAATTAAGAGTAGAGCAGACATTAATGAGTTAGAAACTAGAGATAGCTAGTTCTTTGAAAGAATCAATAAGATTGATAAACCACTGGCCAAATTAATCCAACAGAAAAGACAGAGGACCTAGATTAATAAAATTATGAATGAAAGGAGAGAGATCATGACTAACCCCCCAAAAATGGAAACAATCATCAGAAATTATTATCAAAAGTTATGTCAGTAAGTTAAGCAACCTAGAAGAAATGGATGCATTCCTGGAAACCTATAAACTTCCAAGACTGAATCAGGAAGAAATTAACAACCTGAATAGACCAATATGTAGTAAGGAGATTGAAGCTGTGATCAAAAATCTCCCAAAAAAATGAGTCCAGGATATGATGGATTCCATGGTGAATTCTACCAAACATTCAAAGAACAAATAATATCTATTCTTCTGAAGATGCTTCAAAAAATAGAAATAGAGGGAAAACTTTCAGACTCTTTCTATGAAACCAGGATTACCCTGATCAACATACCAGGCAAAGATCCCATCAAAAAGGAGAATTTCAGACCAATATCCCTGATGAATACAGATGCTAAGATTCTCAATAAGATCCTAGCCAATAGGATCCAACAGTACATTAAAACGATTATCTACCATGACCAGGTGGTATTTATCTCTGGGATGCAAGGGTGTTCAACATTCGCAAATCAGCCAATGTGATAGAACACATTGATAAGGGAAGAGAGAACTACATGGTCCTCTGAATTGATGCAGAAAAAACATTTGACAAAATCCAACATCTCTTCCTGATTAAAATGCCTCAAATTATAGGGATAGATGGAACATTCCTCAAACTCATAAAATCTACCTATGAAAAACCCACAGCGAACATCTTTCTCAATGGGGAAAAGCAGACAGTCTTCCCTTTGAGATCAGGAACATGACAAGGATGCCCACTCTCACCACTCTTGTTCAACATAGTACTAGAAGTTCTAGCAACAGCAATCAGACAACAAAAATAAATTAAAGGTATTCAGTTGACAAAGAAGTAGTCAAACTCTCTCTCTTCACAGATGACATGATATTTTATATAGAAAATCCAAAAGACTCCACCCTCAAACTACTAGAACTCATGCAGCAAGTCAATGTTGTGGCAGAATACGAAATCAAAGCCCAGAAATCAGTTGCTTTTCTATACACTAACAATGAAAATATAGAAAGGGAAATTAGAGAATCCATTCTATGTACTATAGGACTGAGAAACATAAGATACCTGGGAATAAACCTAACAAAAAAGGTAAAGGATCTGTACTCAAGGAACAGACACTTATGATAGAAATTGAAGACACAAAAAGATGGAAAGCATTCCATGCTCATATATCAGAAAAATAAACATTAAAATATCTACAATGATCAGAGAAATCTATACTTTCAATGCTATCCCAATCAACATTCTACCGACATTTTTCAAAGTGCTAAAACAAACAATCCTAAAATTTATAGGGAACCAGAAGAGCACCTGAATCACTAAAGAAATGCTGAAAAAGAAAAACAGAACTGGGCACATCATGTTGCCTGATTTCAAGCTTTCTACAAAACTGTGATCATCAAGGGAGCATGGTATTGGCAAAAAAGCAGACACATAGACCAATGGAGCACAGTAGAGAGTCCAGATATGGACCCTCAACTCCATGATCAAATAATTTTCAACAAAGCAGGAAAAAATATGCAGTGGTAAAAAGACACTCTCTTCAATAAGTGGTGCTGGGAAAATTGGGCAGCTATGTGTAGAAGAATGAAACTTGACCATTCTCTTACCCTATGCACAAAGATAAACTCGAAATGGATAAAAGACTTCAATGTGAGGCAAGAATCTAACAAAATCCTAGAGGAGAACAAAGGCAGTAACCTCTCCAACATCAGCCATAGCAACTTCTTTCAAGATGAATCTCCAAAGGCAAAGGAAACAAAAGCAAAAATGAACTTTTGGGACTTCATCAAGATCCAAAGCTTCTGCACAGCAAAGGAAACAGTCAACAAAACAAAGAGGCAACCCATGGAGTGGGGGAAGATATTTGCAAATGACACCAAAGACAAAGGGCTGATATCCGAGATCTATAAATAACTCCTCAAACTCAACACTCCCCAAAACAGATAGTCATGTCAAGAAAAGGGCAGAAGACATGAACAGACACTTGTCCAATGAATAATAGACATGAAAAAAATGTTCATCATCATTAGCCATCAGGGAAATTCCAATCAAAACCACATTGAGATACCACCTTACACTGGTTAGAATGGCCAAAATCAACAGGACAGGAAACAAGTGCTGAAGAGGATGTGGAGAAAGGGGAACCCTCTTACACTGTTGGTAGGAATGCAAGTTGGTGCAGCCACTTTGAAAAACAGTGTGGAGATTCCTCAAAAAATTAAAAATCGAGCTACACTATGAGCCTGCAATTGCACTACTCAGTATTTACCCCAAAGATACAGATGTACTCCAGTGTTCATAGCAGCAATATCCACAAGAGCCAAAATGTCAAAAGAGCTGAGATGCCCTTCAACAGATGAATGGATAAAGGAGATGTGGTCCACATATACAATGGAATGTTATGCAACCATCAGAAAGGATGAATACCCAAATTTTGCATCAATATGGTGGGACTGGAGGAGATGCTGAGTGAAATAAATCAAACAGAGAAACTCAATTATCATATGGTCTCATTTACTTGTGGAGCATAAGAATAATATGGGGGACATTAGGAGAAGGAAAGGAAAAGTGAAGGGGGGAAGTTGGAGGGGGAGATGAAGCATGAGAGACTCTGGACTCTGAGAAACAAACTGAGGGTTTTGAAAGGAAGGGTTTTGGAGGAATGCATGAGCCCGCTGATGGGTATTAAGGAGGGCACATATTGCATGGAGCACTGGGTGTGGTGCATAAACAATGAATCTTGGAACATTGAAAAAAACAAAATAAAATTAAGATGTTAAAAAAAATAAAAATGGAAAATAGAAAATTAAAAAATAAAATAAGAAAAGTAAAAACCTTAAAAATACAAATACTACAGAAACGACAGTCCAAAATTTTGGGGATAACCAACCAAATTGAAGTAATTTTTTTAAGGTGTATTTTGTCTTCATTAGAATTGATCTTGCAATAATTTCCCCTTTAATTGACTTGTGAATAAAAATTGTACCCCTTTCAAGTTTAAAGTCTCCATTTCATGGACAATAGTCTTTGTGTATCTCATCTTCTGCCAATGTTCTCTGTTTACAATGATGCCAGTTTATACATTGATATTTAGGTTACATTAACAATGTAGCAAATCCAAAGATTTTATTTTGGGGAGATTATTATTTTTATTATTTTGGGGAGATTATTATTTTGGGGAGATTAATTATTTTAAATTTCATCCTTTTAATTGTGCCTTTAGAAAAAAACTTGAAATTTTTAATTTTTTTTCTGCAATAACTAAGGGATCTTTAAGAGCAAGAGTTAATTTTGTTTTCATAGAAGACTTAAATCTTATTTGTTTGCCTTTTTGCAGTCATATTAAAGGCATTCTCCCTCAAAACTTCAAACTGGTGATTTGGCTCTATATAATAACTTTGTTTTGATGATTTAACTATATCTTCATAAACCTAACAGCATTTATGGCAATAGGTTTGTCATTTGCATAAACTGCATCTCAGAAGAAGTTAATGCATAATAGTATATTGCTAGAAGCAGTGGAAAATTTGATCTTTTATTTCCTGTATACACAGTGAGTGGTTGGGCTATTTAGTTGAAAATGCATCAGCGGGGGGCACCTGGGTGGCTCAGTGGTTAAAGCCTCTGCCTTCAGCTCAGGTCATGATCCCCGGGTCCTGGAATCGAGCCCCGCATCCGGCTCTCTGCTCAGCGGGGAGCCTGCTTCCCCCCCCCCCCTTCTCTCTGCCTGCCTCTCTGCCTGCCTGTGATCTCTGCCTGTCAGATAAATAAATAAAATATTTAAAAAAAAAGAAAATACATCAGCGGTGTTCAAAATTGAAGTATATATATCTAATTATGTGCATAAACAATAAGCCAAAATTGCAGCATTTGATAATTTTGTGTAATCCTAAATAACTGACATTAGATTTCTCTGCAGGGGTTATCATTTTCTACAATGGTACAGTAATACTTGCAGAACTCAGTTGACAGAGGGCTGAGAGGGGATATGGATCTTCCTATCCTGTTTATCTCTCAGGAACTCAGGACACTGTTTTTCCAGTTCATGTTCATTTTTCTTCTAAATTTTTGTACAATGAACGTCTGTATTTTTTTAATGTCCTATCTTGCAAAATGCAGTTGGTATTGAGAGGATTGTGTGTAGTTCTTCTTTCCTATCATAATAATTCTTCCCTTTTTTAGAGTTAGAGTTAGTTTTGCTCTTTGTCAATTTTTCCTTCTACTTCCAAAGATCCCTTGGCAGCATCATGCTAGAGAGGAATTTTAGGGACTACTTTGGAAAAAAAGAAACTGACATTCGTTGAGCAGCTACCAGCAATTGCTTGGGTGATCTCTCTGTCCTCAAGTGTTCAGACTTGGGAAAATCTGGCTCTGGCAAGCAACAACCGGAGTCTAACTCAGAGAGGTAGAAAACGTTTGCTCAAGTTTTCGTACTCTCTTTGCTAGGGTTGAGTTGGGACAGGGAAAGAAATCTAAATAGAAAGCCACCTACTGAAATTGGAGAGGGAGACAAACCATGAGAGACTGTGGACTCTGAGAAACAGGATTATGGAAAGGAGGGGAGTGGGGGGTTGGGTGAACCTGGTGATGAGTATTATGGAGGGCACGTATTGCATGGAGCACTGGGTGTGGTGCATAAACAATGAACTTGGAACACTGAAAAGAAATAAAATAAAATAAAATAAAATGAAGAAAAAAAAAAGAAAGAACGCTACCATCCACTTTCATAACAATAAAAACAACCTGTTCCTCTGATAGAACAATGTTTTCATAATTGCAGATTCATTTCTTTAGCTTCCATATAAGCCAAATTCTATTTTTACTTTCAGAATGCAATTAGAAATTGTTCCCACATAAAAGTCCACATGTGACATATTTTTAAATATACACATAGAATCCTATCACAGTGCTTCCCTCTATTACTCCCACTCACCCTGCCACACATACACACACACACACACACACACACACACACACACACACTCGAGTGTGTTTAGTATTAGAATTTTCTGCACTGTGGGCTAGAGACATTTTTTGGAATGATCCAGAGTCCAGCGATTTCTGCTTACTGGACAGTCTACTCCCAGACAATGTGGGAAGTGAATAGAATGTCAGACAGTGTAAATGCCATTTGCATTTGCGCTTTGTGGCCTCTATTCAGTGAGCCAGAGGGAATTGCATGAATCAGTGGGAAGAAATATAGAATTGCTTGTAAGAAAAGTAAATGAAAAACAAGATTGGACAAGATACAGTGGTAAGCAGCACTGGGACCCTGACACTATTTTAAAACAGATGCTTCTAGTGTAGGAAAGTAAGGCAGAACATTCAAATTTCTTTTGAGCTCTCCTATTTTCAAAACAAAACAAGAATGTGGCTAAATATCTTCAACCCACATGATAGCATAGAGACATAGCAACATACATATATTTTCTAGTGTTCTTTTGTTTAATAACTTCCCTTCTACTGCAAATTATTCATGATTTTATACTCTTTTTTTTCTAAAGCATTTGTAATATTGTTTGTCTTTTTCAGACTCATTCAAGATCCAACTGGTCTGGAAGAATGCCTTCAACAATTCAGGTTGTCTTTGAACATAATTTCCTTTTTCCTTCTCTCTGTTTAGCCTGTCTAGAACATTTTTAAACTTAAATGTATACAATCTTCTGCCAGAGACATTTTTTCCTTATCTCTGTCTCTTCCAAAGCTTTCAGCAGCATTTATTTTTTTTCCTTTATTTCACTTTCATTTTTGTATATGCTAATAATTTCTGATCTGTGTTCATATTTACCTCTACAACTAGATTCTAATATCTTGGGGTATGGAATATCCTTAGGACCACAGTAAATCCCATCTCTGCATTTAAAGACTCCTACAGTGCCTTGATGTAGCATAATTCCTGCACATGCTGCAGAACAGATGAGGTCTTGATTAACTAAATACTTTTCTGGGTCTAACTCATGTTTCTCAGAATATCATAAATTGCAAGAGCAAGAACTATGCACTTGACTTCCTCTGATACTTGGCAAATGGTAGATATTTAAAATAAATATAGACAAGTTGAAATAAGACAAAATATAATCATGGTGGGTAATCTGTGTTGACCATATTACTAGCAACCTGCTATTATTAACAGCTAAATTGACTGGAGATATACTGCTTGTTAGACCTAAAGTAGCTTTGATGCATTATCTCATTTAATTATTTCTCCTACTTTCTTATCTCCATTTAGAAGGAAGAAAATTGAAGCACAATAAGATAACTAATTTTCCCAAGTTCCCACTGCTCAAAGCTGGTAAAGATAGTATTTGCATCCAAGCTGTCAGACTCCAAATAAAGCCATTAACTTTAATACTCTAAGTAATTTATTGCTTATAGAACTCAATAATAAATATTTATATATTTTATTAATCTAAAATTTAAAAATAGTAAAATTCATTTTCTTTAGTGTATAATTCTAATGAGTTTTGGCAAATGCATACAGGGATTTGCCAAACCACAAAATAAAGATGTAGAATAGTTTTATCATTGGGGGAAAAAATTACCCATGCTGATTTGAAGTCAATGTTTCTTCCTACCCCCAAACCTGGCAACTATGGATCTGTTTTCTATCCTTATGATTTTGTGTTTTTCAAAATGGAATTATATAATATGTGGCCCTTTGAGTTTGGCTTCTTTCACTCAGAATACTTTTGAAATTCATCCATGTTATGGTTTATATCAGTAGAATGCCCCTTACTGTTGCTGATTTGTATTCCATTGTATAATTGTACCATCGTTAACACGTTCACCAGTTGTAGGATAGCTGTTTATTTGTAGGACTGTTTCTATTTGTGGGTGACAAGTGTTTTTCTATATATTCTTTTCCAGGAGTTAGCAACTTCTATGTGAAAGAGCCAGGTAGCAAATATTTTAGGTTTTTTTGAGTGCCATACAAACTCTGTTAGAAATACTTATCTCTACCATTGTAGTGTAAAAGCAACCATAGACAATATATAAATGAATTTATCCTGGAAGCTATAGCTTGCTGGTCCCCGTCCTATTCTATTCTATTTATCTATTTCTATTTGTATGCTAATATAATGTTATCTTGATTAATGTAGCTTTAAAATAAGTCTTGAAATTAGGGAGAGTTAATACCTTAACTTTGTTTCAAAAATTGTTTGATTATTTGCCTTTCCACAAACATTTTTGGAATAGCTAGTTCGTTTCTACAACAAATCTTGCTGAGATTTTGATTAGAATTGTGTTGAATCTGTAAATCAATTTAGAGACTGTTGACATCTCAAGTTGAGGTGTTCCAACTATGAACATAGTATCTCTCTCTCTCTCTCTCTCAGTTTGGTGTTTATTGATTTCTTTCATTAATATTTTATTTTGCCACCATATACAGTTTTAACATATTTTGTTAGATTTATACTTGACATATCTTTTGAATCCTTTAAAAATCAATTTTCAATTGTTCATTGGTGGTATAAACAAATATGATTGAGATTTGCATATCTTCCATATCCTGTGACCTTGTAAGCTCAAACATTATTTCTCATAGCTTGTTTATAGATACTTTAGAATGTTCTAAGGAGATTATTATATCAACTGTGAATAGTTTTATTTCTTTGTTCTATATTCATTTTGTTATTGTTATTTTATTTTATTTTCTATTATTACACTGAAGTACCTTCAATGTTAAGAGTAGATAGCTGTCTTTCTCTCACTCTTAGGGGGAAATAATTCAATCTTTTAATATTAAGTATGATTTTAGCTATTTTTTAATAGATTCATTTTCCCTAGCTGTGAAAGTATCCTGACTCTAACTCTGGTTTTTTGAGAGTTTTTATTATGCATAGATGCATTACGCATCTAGGCATATATGCTGAATTTTGTCTAAAATTCTTTCTGTAGGGGCACCTGGGTGGCTCAGTCTTTAAGCATCTTCCCTCAGCTCAGGTCATGATCCCACAGTCCTAGGATCGAACCTCACATCAGGCTCCCTGCTCACAGGAAGCCTGCTTCTCCCTCTCCTAGTGCTTCTGTCCCCTCTCTCACTGTGTCTCTCTCTGTCAAATAAATAAATAAAATCTTAAAAAAAAAAGAAAAAAATCACTGCAAAATTAAAAAAAAAAATTCTACATCTATGAAATTTTCATGTTTTTTGTTATGCCAAAAAGGTGAATTACATTAAATTTTTAATATTGAATTGACTAGTTTCATTTTCTGGATAAGCCTTATTTTGGATTATATATTATCTTTTCATATATTGCTGGATTTGATTTGCTAGGATTTTGTTGAAGATTTTTGCTCATTTTCTAAATCTCATCTTAGTTTCCTGTTCCTACTCAGATGGAAAGAAAGATTTTCTTTCCAAGACTCCCCTATAGTTATTTTGGGGCTGCCTGATTAGTTCTGGCCACTTGGACAGAAGTCATGTTTGTCATTTTATAGTTGAAACATGAGTTCTCTCTTTCAACCTCTGCAAAGTGATCCTCTTGCAATTGTAGATCCTCAAAATGAAAATAGACTGGACAACTGCTTGGATAACTGCTTCCAAGTAAGTGCTGGGCATGCAACTTCCCTTAAGAGCCTGCATTATGGGTGATTGGATAAGAAATTTTAGTTAATAAGTCACAGAGATTTGGGGGTTAATTTGTTAGCATAATGAAAATTAGCCTATTTCATTAAGCCATACTGTAGGATTTCAATGGGTTACTACGTAAGAGGAGTAAAATAAAATAATAAAGATGATTATTTCAGCTCAAGATCATGCATTTATTGTCCCAAAGTGTGACCAAACTGAAGTTAATATTTTACTTAACTGTTGAAAAATATAGACACTGAAGAATCACTGCCTTTCGAGACCATCAAGAACAGAAAGGGATTATTTCTCAACATTTTAAACTGAAAATTTTTCAACAAAGATGACTCCTAGAGCAGTTGATCCATTTCAGGACATCAGAAGAATACAGAATTAAGATTTCCAACATGAGGATACCTTTAAGAGATTAAGTCTGACCACAGTCAGATGTAAAAATAATCACTGAGCATATCTAATTATCAGGCAAGTTCTGTTACACAAAATGAACTCTTTGAAAACAATTTACATATGAATCAGTTGCTGATCACACCTAAGAGCTAGAAGGAACAATAGGCAACTGCACTCAGAGTTATCTTTCTGCCCTAAATGATTTTTTTTAACTTAAACCAATCACATTTAGCCATTGAATGCCATAACAAGTATATGGACCAGTAAGCCTAACAAAGTGTCAACAATTCTAAATCATAGTTCATTTTGCAGTAAGAAAATGAGTTAATGGTAGCTATCTTTTTATAGTTAAGTGCATGAAATTTAAAAAAAAATTAGAGTAAATTTCTAATTGTAAATTTGTCTAATGAGAAATATTTCTTACTGTGTGTTTAAAATATTTGAATGTGTTTAAAATAGTTGAATATTGAGTGAATGGAAATTATTAAGTTTTAAAAACTAGGATTTCACCTAATATACAAATTTCATACTTCCATACAATATTACCTTTATCAAAATATCTTAACTTCCTGGAGAATAAATTCAAGGGTGATCATACAGAATTTTTCTTAATAATCACAAAAATTTGAAATTAAAGAATATTTTTGACACTTCTATCCATATTAATCCATCTTTCAGTGGATGAAGCCCCCTTGGATAAGCATAGTTCTCAAATGGACTTAGAGTTTGCCCATGTAAGATATATTCCAATAGCAGTTCCATTTGGGCACAGAGAATACATATATATATATATAAACTTTTATATAACTATATAAAAATTTAAAAATAAACATAAATATATAATAATATATGAAATGAATATATAATAAACATATAAGACTTTAAAATATATAAATAAATTTTATATAAATATATAAAAATTATATATAGTAATAAACTCTGTGTGTGTGTGTGTGTACATATTTGCAGAACTACCTATTCAGTTTCTAAGAAAATCAATATCATAAACACTGTTCTTACCTATATATACTATTTGGAAATACCTAAGTAGATGTTGAATTTGTATTGCTTCAAGGTTGTAAATCTCAATAGCAAGAAAGAGTTCAAGCCCAGTCCTCCAAAGAAGTGGGCCTGTGAATACCCAGCACACATTTTCCAGATGTTTCCCCTTGCCTGTCATTATCACCTTCATCTAGCCAACTACATTACTCTTCACTTTTTTGGGGGGGGGGGACAGGGGGTTTGATATAACTAGAAAAGCTATCTCCCCAAGTGTAGATATTTATAAATTTTCATCAAACTGTTATTTTCATAAAACAAAATACAGAATGTAAAATTATACAAAGTTTACTGGGTTGGTGAGAATTATGATTGGAGGGGACTATGACTAATTTCCCCTCCCCTTCCAGCCAAGGGAAATTTCACAAAATCTTGGGTATCTGAGTTTTTTTTGTGGATATTAAAAAGGAGCATGGATTTAAGTTTATTGTAAAATGCTTTTCTAGAGGTTTCTAAGCTTAAAAGGGTACTTTCTGTGGTAGGGTCAGGACAAATCACGTTAGACCTCTGCTAAGAGTTATTTCCACTCTTTCCCTTCTATCTTTTTCTTCCTCTTTCTTCCTACTTCTTCCTTTCCCATGTAGTCCAAATTTCGACTCAATAGAGCTATCACTTTCATGTGAATTTAAGATGTGAGTAGAGGTAGGTTAATCCTATGGATTCTGTAATATTCCAGAAGAATTTGTTAACTCAAATAATATTGACCTTCTAGAAAGAGATATATTTAATAAATGGATTTTCTGATGCTTGCATTCATCACTCCATCTCACTGTCCACTGTCAGTCAGGAAAAAAAAAAATGCCTATATGGACATTATTTAGTATTAGGAAGGAATATAAGTCAGTCAGCATTCCTATGTAAATATTACTATAATTTGTAAAACTTAGTAACATTACAAGGCAGCCACATTATTTTAAGGAGTCCTATGGGTGTGGATTGACACAGAATGCTCCAAACCACAATGGATAATTAGTGATACTGACATTGCTGACACTGCCAAGGTCCTACTGTTAATGTGACTATTATACCTGCTACTACTACTACTACTACCACTGATAACTATCTTCACCACTAATGATAGCTTAGCAGTGTACAACTTTTTATAATTTATTTTTCAGAAAGTTTCAATTCTTTATTTAATATCCAGTTATTTTTAGGTGATGCAATTAAAATCAAAGAGGGAGGGTTGGATAGTCATAAATTTAAATGTGCCTTCATATTTTCCAAGAGTGAGAGGAAATAATTTTTATGCTATACACCTTTGGTGGGATCCTACCTCAACCATGAATATTTGGTCTTTATTCAGGTTATGTTATGCAAATTGCAAGAATTCTGAGATGTTGACACACATTTTACACAAACCCTGCAATTGATTATTTGGTAATAAAAATTATAAGAGAAAGACCAGCTTAGACCCAATGCAGTTAAAGCAATACATTCTAATACCCTGTCTCTTTCATCAACAATTTTTATCTCTCTGGGCCCATACTTCTTAAAAACTGACTTGCTCTCACTCCATTTAACCAAAATTAATATTTTTCTAATACTCATCAATGTCAAAGGTCTTTTTGAGTTTTTATATGCAGTCCTTTAAAGCAGACATCGGTGATTACTTCCATGCTTCCCTCCACCTCTAAGACAGGACCCATTTCTTTCTACCTCAACCTAATTCTCACATCGTGTTCTTCCAATGTTATAGCCTCAATCTTTTTCATTCTTCCCTAGATCTTCTTTATGAAGATCAAGTTTCATGCTTTCAACTCCCTTTTATGATTATGATGAATAATTTATCTATATTTTCATTCTTGAACATTTATTTAAGTTTTCTTCCAATATTTTCAGTTCTTACAACACCACTAAATATTTAGTGAACATATGCTGTGGTGGTTACAGAAGAAACATAAAACATATGCCTTGGCTTCGAGGAACTTGCACTTGAATGGAGAATTGTAAAGACCATATGCATCATATGCTTACTTTAATAGCCAACTTTATTCTCAAAAGAAACTTGTATAAAAAATAAATTTGTCATCTCTCCACATCCACTAACATCTCTATTCCTCATGAACTTTACTAAACTGACTTGGGAATTGTCTATTGACTATCTCCTCTTTGAACTATCATAGACAATCAATATATGATGTTCTGCTGATACTTCTTTATGCTTGGATTAAATATTTTATCCCTACTTCAGCTGCTGTCATCATGCTTAGGTTCTTAACATAACTTTCCAGTGAATTTATCAAGTTTCTCCACCTCCTATTCCAAATCAGCTTGTTTCTGGTGCTAAGTTAATCTTCTTAAATCTTCTTAAATGCCAGGAGTTCCTCCCTTACAACAGCATTATGCCTTCCTATTTTGTTATATCACCTTCTCATATACAAAATCTATTTATCCATTATCACCTTATTCACTACTGGTTTTATCTAAATCCTGTATTTTTCAAGAGGTTAATCAACATTAAGCTTCTCCTGAAAGGTTTATCAGGTGGATTGCAGACTACAGTGGTCTTTTTCTAATCCTGAATGACGATTTAATTATATTGATCTATTTGTTCTCTAGTTGTTCCATGTAAAGCTGTCTTAGATGTCAGTCTCCATTTTAAACTTCTTGAAGCTACACAACGTCTGTTCACTGCTTATAAAATAGGCTATTCATAAATTTCCAGATTATTTTATTTCTTCCTAGTTTTAATTTTAAATTTGATTTTAATTTTAAAACTGGTAATAACACTTAATTTTAATTTAAAAATTGATAATAATGTTTAAATATTTAGTAGCAATGTGATTTCCTTGCTACATTACTTTTTAAATAATTTTTAAATATTCAATCCCTAACTAATCATTTCACATAATTTACTAATTTACCATAAGTTCTTATTCACCTTGGCAACCTGACCTACTTCATTCTGATCTGGTTGCTATAAAATTCATTCCACAAGAAGTGTCACTTTATACAGGCAGCAAAACATTTTTGACAGTAAGGAAGCTCAGTTTAGATTGATGATGGGATTCATTTGTGAAAATCATCATTCATATTCACATTATATTACAAAAATAGAAAACACACATCTGCTAAAATTGGCATTCTCATCCTAACTAACTCATGCAGATGGAGTGATAAACTACAATTTGCCATCAATTTGTGGCCTGGGTTGAAGTCAGGTGGTCTTTCTACAGTTATAGTCTCCAGCACATGCATCTCATAGAATCTCAGCTCTGTGTCAGTGAACATTTCTGAGAATTAGGTCATAAAGTCAAAGAGAAGCTTGCTACCTCTCAAAATGCATTAACATAAAATACAGTAAAAATTTGATGAATGGGTTATGATGGATCAAACTTTGTCTTATGATTTTTTTTTTATAAATGTGTGAGTTAAAACAGGAGTCTTGTTTTTTCATCAAATGTATGTCATCGCTACAAAGAAGACATTTTTACCATTATAAATAACATTGTTAATAAATTTATTTATGATTATGCTATCATATCTAAATACAACTATAGAAAAAGAAATATAAATATATATCTGTATAAATATGGAGTTTCTCCTTTTTATATTTTTTTGCTTTGTAATCTGTGTAATATTCTTTAATGTAAGAAAATATTGTGAATGTATTGAGTTTAGAGAACAGGGCCTTATGGTTAAGCCTGAAAATCTGTTGGTTGAAGCCATTTGGTTTCTCTTCAAATTTGAGGTAATTTATAAATAGAAGTCAATGTGGGTGATCATTTTTAATTATGTGGTAAATCAGTTACTCTGAAGTCTTTCTAGTAGACATTTGAGAAAAGATGCTTTGGGCACAAATAAAGTTCCATGGCATAGTTGATTAGGGTATTAAACATAGTAGGACATTGTAAAAAATGGGAAAATAAATAGTTGACAGACCTGAGTGTAAGACAAGAAACTATCAAAATCATAGAAGAGAACATAGGCAGTAACCTCTTTGACCTAGGCTGCAGCACTTTCTTCCTAGACATGACTCCTGAGACAAGGGAAATCAAAGCAAAAATAAACTATTAAGACTTTATCAAGATAAAACCCTTTTGCACAGTGCAGGAGACAATCAACAAATCTAAAGTGCAACCTTCAGAATGGGAGAAGATATTTGCAAATAACATATTTGTTAAAAGGATAGTATTCAAAACATATAAAGAACTTATATAAATCTCAACAACCCAAAAACAAAGAATCCAGTGAATGATAAGCAGAAGACATAAAAAGATATTTTTCCAAAGAAGACACCCAGATTGCTAATAGACACACAAAAAGATTCTCAACATTACTCATCACCAGGAAAATACAAATCAAAACCATAGTGAGGTATCACTTCACACCTGTCAGAATGGCTAAAATTAACAACACAGGAAACAACAGGTGTTTGGCCAGGATGTGGAGAAAGGGAGAACTGTCTTACACTCTTGGTGGGAATGCAAACTGGTGCAGCCACTCTAGAAAACAGTATGGAAGTTCCTCAAAAATTAACAATAGAACTACACTATGATTCAGCAATTGCAGTACTGGGCATTTACCCAAAGAATAAAAAAAAAATACTGATGCCTTAATGTTTATGGCATCATAATCAACAATAGCCAAATTATGGACAGAGACAAAATGTCCATCGACTGATGAATGGATAAAGAGATTGTAGTATATATACATAAAGGAATATTATTCAGCCATCAAAATGAATGCAGTCTTGCCATTTGCAAGGATGTGAATGGAGCTGGAGTATTATGTTAAGTGAAATAATTCAGAGAAAGACAAATACCATATGATTTCACTCATATGTGGAATTTAAGAAACAAATCAAACCGACATGGGGTGGAGGAGACAGAAAAAAAAACAAAACAAGAAACAGACTCTTAAAACTGTAGAGAACAAACTGAGGGGAGATGGGTATGTGGATGGTTTAAACAGGTGATGGGAATTAAGTAGGTTATTTGTAGTGAGCACCCAGTGTTGTTTGTAAGTGTTGAATCACTAAATTATATACCTGAAACTCATATTACATTGTATCTTAACTAAGTGGAATTTAAATAAAAAATTGAAAAAAAAAAGGTTGAGAAGGATTAATGTTAATTTTTCTTTAAATATTTTGTAAAAATTACTAGTGAAGCCATCTGGTCCTGGACTTACTGATTCAATCTCTATATTTGTTATGGATCTGTTTAGACTTCTATTTCTTCATGATTTAGCTTTGACTGACTGTTTCTAGGAATTTATCCGTACTAGAGAGGAGGGAGCTATTCTAGGAATTCTAGGAATTTATCCGTTTTCCAATTTACTGGGATATAATTGTTCATAGCAGTGTTTTGTGGTCTTTACTATTTCTATGACAAGTTACAATATTTTTTCTTTTATCTCAAATTTTATTTATTTGTGCCTTCTCCTTTATTCTTAATCTAGCTGAGTCTCTGACAATTCTATGTTTAAAACAAAATCTTAGTTTCATTGACTTTTTCTATTAATTTTATTTCTATTTTGTTTATTTTTGCTCTAATCTTTATTTTCTTCCTCCTGCTAAATTTGGACCTGGTTTGTTCTTTTTCTTTTTTTAATTTCATGAGGTTTTATTTGAATATTTTTTCTTCTTAAATGAGTTTTTCACTATGAATTTCCCTGCTAATACTACTTTTGCTGCATTCTGTAAGTAATGGTATGTTGTATTTTCAATTTCATTTGTCTCAATATATTTTCTCATTTCTTTTATATTTTCTTTTTGCTCTGTTGTTCAATTACAGGTTGCTGATTATCCCATTTTTATGCAGTTTCTCTTTTCCTCCTCCTGTTGATTTTTAGTTTCATTCTGCTATTTCTCTTTCTGGGGGAAGATAAGAGCTGGAGTTTTTCTTCTATTCAATCTGTACTAGAGAGGAGGGAGCTATAGTGTTTAAACCCAAAGTGCTGTCTCCATTCTATTCCAGGCTGCTGGACTATGGTGGACCCATCTGAGCTCCAAGATTTGGCAGGACAAGGTCAGTTTTCTGGAGAGACCCATTGGAAAAGATGGCTTACTAGATCTGAAAACCTAAAAGGTGGGAACTATGTTTGCTTTTGTTTGTTTGTTTTCTGTATGGCACTATGCTAGGATACAGGACTACTGTAAAAGGGTATCCCAGTCTCTTTACAGGATCATGTGAGTGGTTTCATGGTGACTTAGAGTGTGGGAATCTTTCATTTGGCTTCTGGATTTTTCATTTTCCTTTCAAAAAGGAAATTTGTCCATGAATCTTGCTTAATTGGTGTATTCACGGGAGGAGGGATGATTCAGGTCTTCCTATTTGGCTGTCTTGCTGATGTCGCTCCTAATATTCCTTTTAAAATATTAAAATATTGAGAGTCAGTTAAAAAAAAAGATCATCCAACTTTTTGAGATCCTTTTTCACTGATATATTTACCACTGCTTAGTTAAAGCCTTCTCTGTTTATAATAACAGTAGATCTCCACAGGTTATTTAAGTGCAGCAAGACTAATAGCAAGACTATCATGATAAATGCTATAGTATGTTAGGTTAGTAATATGCATCTAACTATCTTTTACTTCAGACATACATGCAAATGTTTTATATTCTAACATGTTGTTCCTGTTTATAACCCTCTCTATCAGGGTTTAATTTTTATCAGTTGTTAGAAATGGTTTCTAATTCTAGCAGCATTAAAATTGCAAGATTTTTACTTGATGCTCTCTCTGTTACATAATTCATGGTATGTTGATAGCTAATGATTTCCAAAGCATGAAACTACCATGTTTGTCAGTAGTTAAGGGGCCCCACCCCCAAATCCTAAAATTAGCAACACCTATGTTATTAAACTGTTTCTTTGGAAGAAGGACAAAATGAGTATGTTCAAGTTGCTATGTACATGCATATACACAGGGTTGGCAGGAAGATAAAAGTGCAAATGGGAAATCTCTAAAAGCTTTGATGAATTATAGCTAGAAGGCTTGGCACCTTTTACCTTTTTAGGAATTATATTTTTATATTCTTTCTGTGAAAACACTAGACCCTGAATTGTTATCATATCTTCCTAAGAAGGGTGCTCTCTGTTATCTCAGTTGAGTTTTTAGTGACCATAGATTGGAAAGAATTAATGTTCTAAGAGCTCTTATGAGATTGTTTTGAGATTATGAGATTGCTCTTTTATTTTCTCTTTTGGCCATAATCTTTAAGTACGTTGTCCTAAAATTAATTTGAAATGCATCAAAGACAGCAAATTGAAATACAGTCATTCTTTCACATAGTCTCTGACATTTAAAGAGATAACATCATGGTAACATAAGGAGCAATTGGAATACATAATTTAAATGGGGCAAAGAATTGAATGTAGGCCAAATATATGATGCAACTCAATGAACAAGGAATTTTGATGATTGTAAACAACAGCTGAAGTATAAAATAACTTCAGGATTAAAAATGAACAAATTCTGATTAGTATAAAACAGAAAGATAATGAAAGACAAATAGCTTTCTTTGAAATAATTCCAGGTAGTTTTAGTATAATTTTACCTGGCAAAAGGAACAGTGTCAGTCATTTCTAAGTTCTTTTTGAAACTTCCTATTTCATCACTCTGATTTTCTGTTTTCAAGGACACTACGTATATTTTGAAGGACATGGCTATAAAATGCACTCTACATGTACACACTCAGTTCTTTTCTTTGTCTGACATGGCTCAGTCATACAGTTGACAATGTCCCCGTAGAGCTGGCATGCTGCTTGATTTTCTGCGTAGTACATAGCTGAGTAGATACTTTAAAAAATGCTGAGGTTGACAAAGCCAGAGAAAAAATGTAAGGGCACGTGTAAATATTTTTTTTAAACTAAACAGTATTATACTTCTCTAATTGTCTAATTCATAAGTTGGTGCCATTCTGTAGTTTATTATCTACTTTTTAAAAGACTTTATTTATTTACTTTACAGGCAGAGATCACAAGTAGGCAGAGGGGCAAGCAGAGAGAGAGGAGGAAGCAGGCTCCCTGCTGAGCAGAAAGCCCGATGCGGGACTGGATCCCAAGACCCTGGGATCATGACCTGAGCCGAAGACAGAAGATGTAACCTACTGAGCCACCCAGGTGCCCATTTATTATCTATTTTAAATATTTCAAAATTCATTTATCTTATTTAAAAGAATTTATGGATGCATTTACATAGTTTTCCCTGATGTTCATTTTGAAACCAAATTTAAAAAAAACTGATTCAAGCATTATGATTTAAGAAAAATAAAAATGAAAATTATTCAGAAAGATTGTCAGAGAATACAAGTTTTTTTTTTTTTTTAAATCTTGCTTAAAGCATTTACTCAGTAAAATGTAGATAAGGGAAAGTAGTTTCTTTGTTTGTTTTAAAGCTTCCATCCAGCAATCCCATGACATTACACCCCTATACACAATAACTTAATTTAGTTATTAAAATGCAAAAATTTAGTCAGAATAGGTACCTCCATCATCAACTTCTATAAAATGGGTATAATTTTACCCCTACAAATTTCATGAGGCTATTAAGATACTAAATTAAATAACAAACCTAAAAACATGCTTGAGAAGTATTAAGAGCATTAATGTGTAGGATAGCATGAATGTTAACTTTTCCATAAAAATACCTTTATGTAATTGTACGTCTAGAAAAAATTCATAAGAC
>ML110007.1:0-29571 GCA_003697995.1 Taxidea taxus jeffersonii | reverse complement strand
CTGTAACACAGGGACTGCCCACCATCCCCGGGAGGAGCAGAGGGGATCTATGTATTATTTCCCAACTGCTCTCCATGCCAGGATCTTACAAAGAGCAGTAACACGGGACCCTTGGACTTCCTGCTAAGGCGATTGCTGTGGGCACACACTGCAGGAGTCTGCAGAGTTGGGCACACACAGAAGTGAAGACCATTTCTCCCAGAGGGTTTACTAAAGAGGGAGGACTTTGGGCCACAGCCATTTTTATTTGGATCCTCTAAAGAGGCACAGAAAGCCTTCAGTAAACAAAACCACACAGAGGACCAGCTTACAGAGAGCCTAGCCACCTGGCAAGGGGCGGTGCAACTCTGCCCAGGCAAAGACACCTGAGAAGCAGCACAGCAGGCCTCTCCTCCAGAAGGTCAACTGGAAGAACAGATGAACAGCAATATTATGGATACCACAAGACTGTAAAACTTCAGTGTTATGAGAAAATAGTATAAAGAACTCAAGGTTTTTTCTCATGATTCATTTGTCTTTCAGTCTAAAATTTTCCATTTCTTTTTTTCTCTTCTCTCTTTTTAACTAGTTTCTTATTTTATCAAATCTTTGTTTTTAAGTCACATTTATATTTTATCTTTTACATCTACATTTTATAGATAATATAAAATTTATTTTATAAATAAATTATATTTATTTATAATTTATAAATTATAAATTGATTTATAATTTATAAATTATAAATTTATGATTTTAATTATATTTATATATATTTGGTCTCCTTTTAATATATATATTATATATAATATATATATATTTGGTCTCATTTCATTCTATCTATTTTATTTTATGTACACATATAAGTTTTGTTTTCTTTGCCATTTTGGGATTTAGTGTCTTCTAACACGCAGGACAAAATATAATCAGGAACAAGTGGATCACCCTGTTTTGCCCACCCTGTGAGATTATACTCTTTCTCCTCTCCCCTCCCTTTCTGTTTCTGTTTTTGTTTTTGTTGTTCACTTTTCTGTTTTAGTTTCCGAACTTTCCGATTTGTCTACTGTGTATTTTGTTTGGATCATGTTTGATATTTTTGATTTTGCTCACTCACTCATCCATTCTTCTCTAGGCAATAACTAAAAGAAGGAATTCACAAAGAAAGAAAGAACCAGAAGTAATGTTCTCTGCCACAGATCTAAAGGATCTGGATATAAGTAAGATGCCAGAAAGGGAATTCAGGATAACAATTATAAAGTTAATAGCTGGGCTTCAAAAAAGCATAAAAGACACTAGAAAATCTCTTAGTGCAGTAGAAGGAGCTAGTTAGGCTGAAATTAAAAATGCTATAACTGATATGCAGTCTAATTTGGATCCTCTAACAGCTAAGGTAAATTAAGCAGAAGAGAAAGTGACCTGGAAGACAGGCTGATGGAAAGGAATGAAGTGAAGGAAAAGAGAGACAAACAGGTAATTGCCCATGAAGAGAGGCTATGAAAAATTTGTGATGACATAAAATGTACAAATATCAGAATTATTGGTGTGCTTGAAGGTGAAGAGAGAAATAGGGCCAGAAGGTATATTTGATCAAATCATAGTTGAGAACTTTCCTAATCTGGGGAAGGAAACAAGTATTCACGTCCAGGAGGTATAGAGGACTCCTCCCCAAATCAATGAAAATAGGGGGATACCCTGACCTATAATAATAAAGTTTTCAAATTTCAGAGATGAAGAGAAAAGCCTGAAAGCAACTTGACACAAGAAGCTACTAACCTATATAGAGAGGAATATCAGACTAACATCAGACCTTTCCACTGAGACATGGCAGGCCAGAAAGGGCTGGCATGATATCTTCTGGATACTAAATAAGAAGAACAGCCAAGAGTACTTTATCTGTCAAGGCTTTCATTCAGAAGAGGAGGTAAAGAGCTTCCAGAACAGACAGAAACTGAAAGAATATGTGACCACCAAGCCAGCCCTGCAAGAAATATTAAGGGGGATCTGTAACTGAAGAGAGAACCCAAGAGTAACATAGACCAGGAAGAAACAGAGACAATCCAAAGAAACAGGGATTTTACAAATAATGAAATAGCACTAAAGTTTCAATAGTTACCCTGAATGTAAATGGTGTAAATGCTCCAAGCAAAAGACACAGGGTATCAGATCATATACAAAAGCAAGACCCATCCATATGCTGTCTACAAGAGACTCAGGCCTTAAAGGCACCTCCAGATTATAAGTGAGGGGGTGTAGAACCACTTACCATGCTAATGGAATTCTGTAGAAAGCTGGAGTAACAATCCTCATATCAGACAAATGAGATTTTAACCAAAGTAAGAGATTAAGAGGGATGCTATATCATGCTTAAAGGTTCTACCCAACAAGATGATCTAGCAACTGTAAATATCTATGTCCCTATCATAGGAGTAGCCAATTATATATATAAATTAATAACCAAAGTAAAGAAACACACTGATAATAATATATTAATAGTAGGGGACTCCAACACCCCATTCACAGAAATATACAGATCTTCTAAGAAGATAAAAAAGGTATCAAGGGCTTTGAATGACACACTGCACCAGATGGACTTCAGATACATATATATATAGAACATTCCATCCAAAACAACAGAATACTCATTCTTCTCGAGTGCACATGGAACTTTTTCCAGAATAGTTCACAAACTATTATTAGTATTAGTATTAGTACTAGTATTAGTATTAATAGTTCACAATAAATCAGCTCTCAACCAATACCAAGAGACTGGGATTACTCCCTGCATATATCCAGACCACAGTTGTTGTTTCCTATCTTGTTAATTTTTGCCATTCTGACTGGTGGAATGTGATACTTCATTGCGGTTTTGATTTACATTTCCCTGATGATGAGTAATGTGGAATATTTTTTCATGTGTCTGTTGGCCA
Source organism: Taxidea taxus jeffersonii (assembly GCA_003697995.1). Classification (NCBI taxonomy): domain Eukaryota; kingdom Metazoa; phylum Chordata; class Mammalia; order Carnivora; family Mustelidae; genus Taxidea; species Taxidea taxus. The sequence goes on along the minus strand of ML110007.1, from coordinate 26,668 downwards.
TGTGTATGCCTTCTTTGGAGAAATGTCTTTTTTTGTTTTTCTGCCCATTTCTTAACTGGATTTTTTTTTTTTACAGATCCCCCTTAAACCACTCAATTACAAGAAGAATTTTGGAAGGAACTCAAATACTTGGAGGTTAAAGAGCCTTGTTAAAGAATGAGTGAGTTACCTAGGAAATTAAAGAAGAATTAAAGAATTTAATTAAAGAATTAAAGAATTAAAGAATTAAAGAAGAATTTAAGAAATTCATGGAAGCAAAGGAGAATGAAAACACATTTTTTCAAAACCTTTGGGATACAGCAAAGGCAGTCCTTAGACAGAAGTAATTGCAATACAAACCTCTCCTTAAAAAATTAGAAAAGTGTCAAATATACAACTAACCTTGCAGCAAAAGGAGCTGGAGAAAAAATAAAGAAAGAAAGAGAGAAAGAAAGAAGGAATGACAACAAATAAAGCATAAACCCAGCAGAAAAAGAGAAATATAAGAATTAGAGCAGAAATCAATGAAATAGGAACCAGAAAAACAGTAGAACCAATAAACAAAACTAGAAGCTAGTTTTTTGACAGAATTAATAATATCAATAAATCTTTGGGCAGAATTATCAAAAAGAAAAGACAAAGGACCCAAATAAATAAAATCACGAATGAAAGAGGAGAGATTACAATCAGCACTGAAGAAATACAAAAAAAATTAAGAACATATTATGAACAACTATATGCCAAAATATTAGGCAACTGGAAGAAATAGATGCACTCCTGGACAATTATAAACTACCAAAAGTGAAACAGGAAGAAATAGAAAATCTGAACAGACCAAAGCCAGCAAGGAAATTGAAGCAGTAATCAAAAACCTCTTAAAAAAACAAGAGTCCAGGGCCAGATGGCTTCCCAGGGGAATTTTACCAAACATTAAAAGAAGAAAGAGCACCTGTGCTACTGAAGCTGTTTCAAAGCAAAGAAATTGAAGGAAAACTTCCAAACATATTCTATGATGCCAGCATTACCTGGATCCCCAAACCAGACAAAGACCCCACCAAAAAGGAGAATTACAAGCCAATATTCCTGATGAACTTGGATGCCAAAATACTCACCAAAATAGTAGCCAATAGGATCCAACAGGACATTAAAAGGATTATTCATCGTGACCAAGTGGAATTTATTCCTGGGATGCAAGTGTAGTTCAACTTTTGCAAATTAATCAATGTGATAGATCATATTAATAAAAGAAAAAAAAACATATGATCCTCTGAACTGATGCAAAATAAAAATGACAAAATAGTCCTTTCTTGATTAAAATTCTTCAAAGTATAGAGAAAGAGGAAACATACCTTACCATTATAAAAGCCACCTATGAAAAGCCCACAGTGAATATAACTCTCAGTGGGGTGAAACTGAGAGCTTTTCTCCTAAGGTCTGGAACATGACAGGGATGCCCACTCTCCTCACTTTTATTCAATATAGTACTAGAAATCCTAGCCTCAGCAGTCAAACAAGAAAAAGAAATAAAAGCCACCCAAATTGGCAAAGAATAAGTCAAATTCTCACTTTGCAGATGATATGATATTTTATGTGGAAAACCCAAAAGACTACACCCCAAAATTGTTAGAACTCATATAGCAATTCAGCAATATAACAGGATACAAAATCCATGCTCAGAAATCAATTGCAATTGTTTATAGTAACAATGTGACTGAAGAAAGAGAAATAAAAGAATCATGCCCATTTACAACAGCACCAAAAACTATAAGATATCTAGGAATAAACCAAAAAAGTAAAAGATCTGTACTCTAGAAACCACAGAACACTTATGAAAGAAACTGAAGAAGACACAAAATGACAGCAAAATATTCCATGCTCATGGATTAGAAGAACAAATATTGTTAAAATGTCTATGATACCCAGAACAATCTTCACATTCAATGCAATCCCTATCAAAATACCATCTACATTTTTCACACACTGGAACAAAGAATCCTAGAATTTGAATGGAAAGAGAAAAGACACCAAATCACCAGAGGAATGTTGAAAAAGAACCAAAGCTGGTGGCATCACAATGTCTGACTTCAAGCTATATTACAAAGCTGTGATTATCAAAACAACATGTTACTGTCAGAAAAACAGACACATAGATCAATGGAACAGAATTGAGAACCCAGGAATAGATACTGAACACTTATGGTTAACTAATTTTGACAAAGCAAGAAAGAATATCCAATGGAAAAAAAGGCAGTCTCTTCAATATATGGTTATGGAAAAATAGGACAGCACTGTAGGAGAATGAAACTGGAACATTAATTTATACCATACACAAAGATAAACTAAAAAATGGATGAAAGATCTAAATGTGATATGGGGGGCGCCTGGGTGACTCAGTGGGTTAAAGCCTCTGCCTTTAGCTCAGGTCATGATCCCAGGGTCCTGGGATCGAACCCCGCATTGGGCTCTCTGCTCAGCAGGGAGCCTTCTTCCCCCTCTCTCTGCCTGCCACTCTGCCTATTTGTGATCTCTGCCTGTCAAATAAATAAATAAATAAATAAATAAATAAATAAATAAAATATATAAATGTGACATGGGAACACCTCAAAATCCTAGAGGAGAACCAGGCAGCAATGTCTTAGACCTCGGCCACAGCAACTTCTTTAAAGACACATCTCTAAACACAAAGGAAACAAAACAAAAAAAAAATGAACTATTGGGGCTTTATCAAGATAAAAAGCTCTGCACAGCAAGAGGAAGAGTCAATGAATCTAAAAGACAACCTATGTAATGAGAGAAGATATTTTCAAATGACATATCCTCAGGTAAAGAGCTGGTATCCAAGATCTATCAAGAACTTCTCAAACTCAATACCCAAGAAACAAAAAAATCCAGTTAAGAAATGGACAGAAAAACAAGAAAAGACATTTCTCTGAAGAAGGCATACACGTGGCCAACAGACACATGAAAAAATGTTCCACATTACTCATCATCAGGGAAATGTAAATCAAAACCGCAATGAAGTGTCACCTTCCACCAATCGGAATGGCTAAAATTAACAAGATAGGAAACAACAAGAGTTGGTGAGGGTGCAGAAAAAATGGGATCCCTCTTAATACTCTTGGTGGGCAGACAATCTAATAGAGTAACTTTGGAAAACAGTATGGAGGTTCCTCAAGAAGTTAAAAATAGAGCTACTCTATGACCCAGCAATAATACTACTGACTACTGAGTATTTACACTTAAGATACAGATGTAGTGCAATGAAGGGGAACCACATCCCAATGTTCATAGCAGCAATGTCCACAATAGCCAAACTGTGGAAGGAGCCAAGATGTCCTTCAATGGATGAATGGATAAAGAAGATGTGTTTATAAGTACAATGGAATATTACTCAGCCATCCGAAAGGATGAATACTTACCATTTACAGTGATGTGGGTGGAGCTGTAAGGTATAATGCTGAGTGAAATATGTCAATCCAAGAAAGAAAATTATCATATGGTTTCACTCATATGTGGAATATAAGAAATAGTGCAGAGGATCGTAGGGAAAAGGAGGGAAACCTGAATGGGAAAAAATCAGAGAGGCAGATAAAACCACGAAAGACTCTTGACTTTGAGAAACAAACTGAGGGTTGTGGAAAGGGATGTGGATGGGGGATGGAGCAACTGGATGATGGGTATTAAGGAGGGCATGTGATGTGATGAGCACAAGTTATTATATCCAACCAATGAATTATTGAACACCACATCTGAAACTAATGATGTACTATATGTTGGCTAATTGAATTTAAGTTAAAAAGAAGATTTCGGTGAAGATTGATGAACAATGTAACAGAACAAAAATACATGTCATTTTTTTTCATCCTTCTCTTAAAATAAATATAAAATATATGAAAGATATATTACTCTGTTTAGAACATTGCTGTTTTAGAGATATAATAATGAGAGTTTCTGCAACAGAAGTATTCACTGGAGACACACTGAAAATATGCCTTACTCATCTTTTTTTCCTCAGAGCCTAAAAAAATATTTCATGTATAAGAGATATTCAAAAATAGTCAATTTTTCAGAGAGCAAATATTTAAGGTAGTCCAAAAATATTTATGAAAACATGACCTTGTATTATAGATACAATATTATAAAATAAATATGAAAAAATAATTGCAAATATAATTAATTGTATGTTTTCTTTTAGTGTGTTTTAAATATATAAGATCCTCTGGAAAAAAGTAAATTTTCCAAGAAATATTAACTTCATGTGTATTTCTTCTCAATGAGTTTTTAAATTATTCTCTTTGCTATAAAAGGAAGATAGTGAAGTAAAGAAGGATTCCAGACTTTGTCTTCCTTCATACCTAGTAAAATAATCCATCACCATGTGGACAAAATATGCATGAACAAAACATGCATCAAACAAACAAACTTTAGGACTGAGTGGACAGCTTGGGAGAAATCAAGGATAAAGCTTTATGAGTAAGAAATCCTACGTGTTATCTGGTAATCTCAGCTTTGCCAAGAAAGCATGCCATATCTGGCCATATTCTAGGCATATCATACAAATTCAGTGTGATAAATGTACTTGGATATTTTATTTTATTTTATATTTTATTTCAATTCAATTAACCAAAGTATGGTGCATCTTTAGTTTTTTATATAATATTCGATGATTCATTAGTTCAATATAACACCCAGTGCTCATCATATTACATGCCATCTTTATTTCCCATCACCCAGCTGGGTATTTTAAACAGAGAGAGATTTAATACAAGAAATAAAACATTCTTACAAGGACTGAAATAATAGGAATTGGGACTAACAACAGATTTATTTTGTTCAGAAATCATTGCCATGGCCACAGTCTAATGATCTGGAAGTCATTATTGCTGGTATATATATCCACCCCAACAACCATCTCAAAATATCCTCAAAGTGCCAGTTACCATGAGATGGATCATTGAGGCTGGTCTCCACAATGATCCTCAATGGAACTCCAATTGGGTCTATCCCATCCCTGGGACACTGGAACTTGCTGTCCGGCAGAAATAGCAGCAGAATGATAGCTTTCACTCCAAAGATAAATTCCAAATATAGCATAAATACACTTAATTTGCCTACTTAATTTTACTTGCAAAGGAATATGGGAAACAGATTTTTTGCTTTTCAGCTTCTACATTACTGTAAGGAATATAAAAGGTGGAGGAGATGGATAGTCACTGCCAACTGAACATATTCAGAGTTCCAGGGTATGATGGCAATTGGAGAATGAAATGAATAATGCTGGAGTGTGATAGTCCGTTGCTGGGTAGAGTGATGATTGGCATAGAGCATTTGAAGGAAACTCCATAGAAACAACAAAGTCAGATTCCTTTAGAAAGACTGTCTTCATTGCAAACAAGGTCTTTTTCTTTCTCACTTCCACAAATTAAGCTATAAAAATTAGTCCTCTCCCATAGGATAACGCTGCATAAATAACAAACAGAAGTTTTACTAAGTACTAAAAATTAATCTTCAAAAGGGTAGATATATTGACCAGTAGGATTTACTCACAACATATCACGGAATATAGTAAATATAAACAGATATGTCATTTTAACCATAAGCAAGATGGAAAGAATGGCATAATAACTATGCATATAATGCTATATCTTCCCAAACTCGCCTCCTCAAACAAGAAAGGAACATATCTCCACATTTAGGCCTTTAATCCCTTTTGCATTTATTTTTGTGCATGGTGTAAAAAAGTAATCCAGTTTCATTCTTTTGCATGTGCCTGTCCAGTTTTCCCAACACCACTTATTAAAAAGACCATCTTTTCGGGGCTCCTGGGTGGCTCAGTGGGTTAAGCCTCTGCCTTCAGCTCAGGTCATGATCTCAGGGTCCTGGGATCAAGTCCCATATCTGGCTCTCTGCTCAGCAGGGAGCCTGCTTCTCCCTCTCTCTGCCTGCCTCTCTGCCTACTTGTGATCTCTCTGTCAAATAAATAAATAAAATATTTTTTAAAAAGACTATCTTTTCTCCATTGCATATTTTTGCCCCCTTTGTCAATGACAAATTGATTATATAAATGTAGATTAGTGTCTGGGTTCTCAATTCTATTCCATTGATCTATGTTTGTGTCAATACCGTACTGTTCTGATTACTATAACTTTGTAGTAAGTTTGAAATATGGGATAGACCCAGCTTTGTTCTTTCTCAAGATTGCTTTTGTTCTTTGAGGTCTTTTGTGGTTCCATACAAATTTTAGGGTTTTTAGTTCTAGTTCAGTGAGAAATAATATTGGTATTTTGACAGGAATTGCATTAATTCTGCAGATTGCTTTGGGTAGTATAAATATTTTAACAACATTAATTATTCCAATCCATAAGCATGCATTTTTCTTTGTGTTGCCTTGATTTCTTTCATTAATATCCTATAGTTTTCAGAGCATAGGTCTTTCATCTCTTTGGTTAAATTTATTCCTAGGTATTTTATTCTTTATGTTGTATTTATGAACGTGATTGTTTTCTTAATTTTCCTTTATGCTATTTCATTAATAGTGTATAGAAACACAACATATTTGTGTACATGAATTTTGTGTCCTGCAACTTTACTAAATTCACATTAGTTCTAATAATTTTATGGTGATGTTATTAAGATTTTCTCTATATAGTATGTCATCTGCAAATCTGTCCTTTTTCTTTTTCTTATGATTTGGAAGTCCTTTTTTTTTTTTTCCTCTTTCTTGTCTCATTGCTCTGCCTGGGACTTTCAATACTATGTTGAGTAAAAGTAAGAGTAGACATTCTGGTGTTGTATATGATCTTAGGGGAAAGGCCTTCAGGTTTTCACCACTGAGTATGCTAGCTGTACGATTATTGTATTTGGTCTTTATTATGTTGAGGTATGTTTCCTCTCTAAGCCCACTACCTTGAGAATGTTTATGATGAATGGATGTTGAATCTTGTCACATCTATATCTACTGAGATAACAATATGATTTTTATCCTTAATTTTATTAATGTGGCATATTACATTGATTGATTTGCATATATTGACTTTCCTTACATCCTTGGAATAAATCCCACTTATTTGTGATGAATGATTCTTTTAATGTATTTTTAAATTTAGTTTGTTAATATTTTGTTGATGATATTTCCATCTATGTTCTTCAGGGTCTGTAATTTTCTTTTTCTTTTCTTTCTTTTTTTCCTTCTTTTTCTTCTTTTTTGTTTTGTTTTGTTTTGTTTCTTTGGTTTTGGTAGCAGGGTAGTGCTGGCTTCGTATGATGAATTTGGAAGCATTTATTCCTTTTCTGTTTTTTTTTTTTTTTTTATAGTTTGAGAAGGATTGGTATTAGCCTCTTAAATATTTGCTTAGAATTCACCTTTGAAGCCATCTGGTCCTTTGCTTTTTTTTGTTGGGAGTTTTTGATTACTGTCTCAATCTTATTACTAGTAATTGGTAAGAACTAAAACTATAAAACTCCTAAAAGACTACACAAGCAGTAATCTCCTAGAAATCAACCTTACCAATAATTTTTGGAGGTCTCTCCATACAAGAGAAATAAAAGCAAAAATAAACAGTTGGGATGATATTAAACTAAAAACACAGTATACCACAGTATGGCACAGCAAAGGAAACTATAAATAATATGAATAGGTAATCTACTGAATGAGAGAAGACATTTATAAATGAGGTATTTGATAAGAGGTTAACATCCAAATATATAAAGAACTCATACAACTCAACACAGAGGCAAAAATCTGATTAAAAAATGGGCAGAGGACTTGAATAGATATTTTTCCAATGAAAACATACAGATAACCAATACATATGAACAGATGCTTAGCATCACTAGTCATCAGGAAATTCAAATCAAACCTACAATGAAATCTCACCTCGCACCAAATCAGGATGACTAAACTCCAAAGCATAGGAAACAATAGCTGTTGTAGAGGATGTAGAGAAAAGGCCGCACTATGGAAAACAGTATGGAGGTACCAAAAAACCTAAAAATAGAATTACCATATAATCTAATACTTCTATTTCTAGATATTTACATAAGGAAAACTGAAACACTAATTCAAAAATGTACACGCATCTCTATGTTTATGGAAAAATTGCTTATAATAGCTAAAATATGGAAGCAGGGACACCTGGGTGGCTCAGTTGGTTAAGCAGCTGCCTTTGGCTCAGGTCATGATCCCAGCATCCTGGGATCGAGTCCCACATCGGGCTGCTTGCTCGGCAGGGAGCCTGCTTCTCCCTCTGCCTCTGCCTGCCTCTCTGTCTGCCTGTGCTCGCTCTCTCTCTCTCTCTAACAAATAAATAAATAAAATCTTTAAAAAAATAAAATAAAATATGGAAGCAAATTAAATGTTCATCAATAGGTGAATGAATAAAGCAATTGTGATATATATACACAATGGAATATTTCTCAACCATAAAAATGAATGAAATCTTCATATCCGCAACAACATGGACAGATCTAGAAGCTAGTTTGCTAAGTGAAATAAGTCAAGGAAAGACAAATATATGATCTCACTGATATGTGGAATCTGACAAAAAAAGGCAACAAAAACAAAAGCACAAAAAGCAATAAGAGAAACAGACTCACATATATAGAAAACAAACTAGTGATTGCCAGAAGGAAGGATGGGTGACTAGGTAAACTAGCTGAAGGGAACTAGGAGGTTCTATATCACTAATGAAAGAGGAGAAATAATAACCATAACCACAGAAATACAAAAGATTGTAACAGAGAATATTCTGAAAACCTACATGCCAACAAATTAGACAATTTGGAAGAAATAGATAAATTCCTAGAAAAATATAACCCATCAAAACTAAAGCAGTAAGAAATAGATTTGATTGGGCCAATTACTAGCAACAGTAATTAAAAAAAAAAAAAAAGCCTCCCAACAAATAAAAGTCCAGGACCAGATGAATTCTAACATTTTAAAAAGAGTAATACCTATTCTTCTCTAAGTATTCCAAAAAATACAAAAGGAAGGGTTGCCACAAAATTATGACTTGTAAACAAAAAAACAAACAACCAGAAAACCCCACAATATCTGCAATGTGCAATAAAACAAGGTCTGCTTGTTTTGAGTCTTCTTATCTATGAGCATAGAATATCTCTCCATTTCTTTATTTCTTTTTTAATTTTTTTTTTATTTTTTAAGCTTTTTTATTTAAACATATAATGTAACCCCACCACCCTCTCCCAACCCCACTCCCTCCCGACCCCCTCAGTTTGTTTTATGACATTAAAAGTCTCTTTTGGTTTGTCTCCCTCCCGATCCCATCTTGTTGCATTTTTTTCTTTTCCTACCACCTTAACACCCACCCCCATTGCATCTCCACTTCCTCATATCAGGGAGATCATGTGATAGTTGTCTTTCTCCAATTGACTTATTTCGCTAAGCATAATATGCTGTAGTTCCATCCATGTCGTCGCAAATGGTAAGATTTCATTTCTTTTGATGGCCTCATAGTAACCACAATGAGATACCACCTCACACCAATCAGAATGGCTAAAATTAACAAGTCAGGAAATGAAAGGTGCTGGCGAGGATGTGGAGAAAGGGGAACCCTCCTACACTGTTGGTGGGAATGCAAGCTGGTGCAGCCACTCTGGAAACAGCATGGAGGTTCCTCAAAAAATTGAAAATAGAGCTACCTTATGACCCAGCAATTGCACTACTGGGTATTTACCCTAAAGATACAAATGTAGTGATCCAAAGGGGCATGTGTACCCGAATGTTTATAGCAGCAATGTCCACAATAGCCAAGTTATGGAAAGAACCTAGATGTCCATCAACAGATGAATGGATAAAGAAGATGTGGTATATATATATATTTATTTATTTATTTATTTGCTTTTGTTCATAATAATTTTATAGTTTTCCTCATATAGATAGATCTTCTACATATTTCTTAGATTCATACCTACAAATTTTATATCAGGGACGTTAATGTAAATGGCATTGTGTTTTAAATTTCAAATTGTATTTGCTCATTGCTGACATACATGAAAACAGTTGACTTTTATATATTAACCTTGCATTCTACAAATTTGATCCATTTTTGTTTATTATTTTTTCATCATGAAAAGTGTACTATTTAATCCCCATCCCCCATTTCACCCATTGCCCCCACTCATTTCCCCATGGTAACCACCAGTTTGTTATCTATAGTTAACAGTCTGTTTCTTATTTTATCTCTCTCTCTTTTTTTATTGCTCATTTGTTTGGTTTCTTAAATTCCACATATGAGTAAGATTATGTGGTATTTGTCTTTCTTTGACTGACTAATTTCACTTACCATTATACTCTCTAATTCCATCCATGTCCTTGCAAATGGCAAGATTTCATTATTTCATGGCTAAACAATCCATTGTGTGTGTGTTTGTGTGTGTATCCATTCATCCATAGATAGATGCTTGGACTGCGTCCATCATTTTCCTGATGATCAGTGCTGCTGTACATCTTTCCATTTGTCTGTTGGCCACCCACATGTTTTCACTGGAAAAAGATGTCTTCTACTCATTTTTTCATGGGATGATTTGTTCTTTGGGTGTTGAGTTTTGTAAGTTCTCTATATATTTGGGACACTAACCCTTTTTTGGATACGTGATTTGCAAATATCTTCTCCCTTTCTGTCAGTTGCCTTTTAGTTTTATGGATTGTTTACTTTGCTATGCAGAAGTTTTTTATTTTGATGTAGTCCCAACAATATATTTTTACTTTTATTTCTCTTGCCTCAAAGAGGCAGAAAAAAGCTAGAAAAAAATTCATTGTTACCAATGTCCAAGACATTAATGGCTGTGCTCTCTTAGGATTGTTATGGTTTTAGGTCTCACATTTAGATCTTTAATCCATTTTGAATTTTCTTTTGTGTATGGTGTAAGAAAATGGTCCAGTTTCATTCATTTGCATGTAGCTGACCAGTTTTCCTAACATCATTTGTTGAAGAGGCTGTATTTTACCCATTTCATAGTCTTTCCTGTTTTGTCAAAAAATTAAATGACCATATAATTGTAGGCTTATTTATGGATTTTTTATTCAATTCCATTAATCTATGTGTCTATTTATTTGTCAGACCATACTGTTTTAAATATTACTGCTTTATAAAATAACTTGAGGTCTGGAATTATGATGCCTCCAGTTTTTTTGTTTGTTTGTTTGTTTTTGTTTTTTGTTTTTTGTTTTTCCCAAGATTACTTGAATATTCAAGGTCTTTGTTGTTCCAAACAAATTTTGGAATTGTTTGCCCTAGTTCTGTGGAAAATACTGTTAATATTTTGATAGAGATTACAATAAATCCATAGCTGGCTTTGGGTAGTACAGATGTTTTAACAATATTTTTCTTCCAATCCATGAATGTGAAATGTCTTTCTATTTCTTCACTTTGACTCAAATTTCTCTTATCAGTGTCTTATAGTTTTCAGAGTACAGGTCTTTCACCTCATTAGTTAAGTTTGTTCCTAGGTATTTTATTGTTTTTGGTATAGTTGCAAGTGAGATTGTTTTCTTAATTTCTCTTTCTACTACTTCATTATTAGTGTATAGAAATGCAACATATTTCTGCATACTGATTTTGTATCCTATGATTTTATTAAGCCCATCTATCAATTCTATTGGCTTTCTGGTGGAGTTTTCAGGATTTTCTACATATAGAGTTATGTCATCTGCAAATAGTGAGAGTTTTATGACTTCCTTAGCAATCTGGGGGCTTTTTATTTCTTTATGTTGCCTAATTGCTATGACTAGTCTTCCAGGATTATGTTGAATAAAAGTTGTGAGAGTGGACATTGTCTTGTTCCTGAGCTTTGAGGAAAAGCTGTCGGTTTTTCACCATTGACTAAGATGTGGGCTGTGGGTTTTTCATAAAGGCCTTTATTATGTTGAGGTGTATTTCTTCTAGACCTATTTTGCAGAGTTCTTTTTTTTTTCTTTTTAAATCAAGATTGATGCTGTGTTTTGTCAAATGTTTTTTCTGCATCTATTGAAATGATCATATCGTTTTTTATCATTTTTCTTATTGATGTGATATGTCATGCAATTCCTTTGCATATATTAAACCACCCTTGCAAACAAAAAATAAAGCTCGGTTGGTAGAGGTGAATGATTTTTTTTTTTTTTTAATGTATAGTTGGGTTCAGTTTGTTACTGTTTTATTGAGGACTTTTGCATCTCTATTCATCAGGAATGTTGGCCTGTAATTCACTTTTTTAGTGGTATCTTTTTAAAAATAAATATTTTATTATTTTTTTGACAGAGAAAGCACAAGCAGCCATAATGGCAGGCAGAGGGAGAAGGAGACACAGGGAGCCTGATGTGGGACTCAGTCCCAGGACCCTGAGATCATGACCTGAGCTGAAGGCAGATGCTTAAAAGACTGAGCCACCCAGGTGTCCCTGTTAGTGGTATCTTTTTGGTTTTTTTGATAGATAGAGATCACAAGTAGGCAGAGAGGCAGGCAGAGAGAGAAGGAAGCAGGCAGGCAGAGAGAAGGAAGCAGGCTCCCTGCTGAGCAGAGAGCCTGATGCAAGGCTCCATCCCAGGACCGATCCCAGGACTCTGGGATCATGACCTGAGCTGAAGGCAGAGGCTTTAACCCACTGAGCCACTCAGGCGCCCCTGTTATTGGTATCTTTAACTGAATTCGGTATCACTGTAATACTGGCCTCATGGAATGAATTTGGATGTTTTCCTTCCTTTTCTGCTTTTTTTGTAATTGTTTGAGAATAGGTACTAACTCTTCTTAATTTTTTTAAACTTTTAAAAAGATTTTATTTATTTATTTGACATAGAGCGAGTGAGAGACAGAGAGCAAGCACAAGGAGGGGGAATGGCAGACAGGGGAGAACCAGGCTTCCGTCTGAGCAGGGAGCCCAATGTGGGGCTCGATTCCAGGACCCTGGGATCATAAGCTGAGCCAAAGCAGCCACTTAACCAACTGGGTCACTGGTGCCCTTAACTCTTCAAATATTTGTTAGAATTCACCTATGAAGACATCTGGTCCAGGAAGCCATCTGGTTGCATGTTTTTTGTTTATCGATTTGTCTTCATTGCTGGTAATTTGGTCCAATCAAATTTTCTATATCTTCCAGCTTTAGTTTTAATAGGTTATATATATCTGAAAATTTATCCATTTCTTCTAAGTTGTTTAATTTGTTGGCATATAGGTTTTTGTAATACTCTATTACAATTGTTTATATTTCAAAGATGCTGGTTATTATTTCTCTTCTTTCATTTTATTCCCTCCCCTCTCGCTCCCCTCCCCACTCCCGCCATGTGTGTGTGTGTGTGTGTGTGTGTGTGTTTAGTCTAGGTAGAGATATATTGAATTTTTTTTGATTTTTTCAATCAATCAGCTCTTGGTTTCAAACATCTGTTCTATTGTTGTTTGTCAGTTTGCAGTTTTTTTTTTTTTTTAGTTTCTATAATATTTATTACTGTTCTATCTTTCTTATTTCTTTTCTTTTGATGGGTTTGGGTTATGTTTGTTCTTGTTTATATAGCTCCTTTAAGTATAAGGTTAGGTTGTTTATTTGAGATTTTTCTTGGTTCTTGAGTTAGGCCTATAGAACCACTTTTGCTATGTCCCAAAGATTTTGGATAGTTGTGTTTTCATTTTTACTTGTTTGCATTAAATTTTTTATATTTCCTTTGATTTCTTGGTTGATATTTACAACCTCTATGTATTTGTGCTTTTTTTAGGTTTTTTCATGTGGTTGATATCTAGTTTTATAGTGCTGTGGTAAAACAAGATACATGATATGACTTTGATTTTTTAAAAATTGTTGGACATGTTTTTGACTTGATATGTAATCTATTCTAGAGAATGTTCTGTGTGAACTTGAAAAGAATGTGTGATCTGCTATTTTAAAATGTAATGCTCTGAACATGTCTGTTAAATCCCATCTGATCTAGTGTGTCATTCAAAGCCACTTGTTATTTTCCTTTTGGATGATCTGTCCTTTTGTGTAAATTGAATGATAATGTCTCCTAGTAAAATTGTATTACTACTGATCAAATCCTTTATTTTTGTTATTGACTTTATATATTTGGCTACTTCCATGTTGAATGCCTAAATCTTTACAATTGTTATATCTTATTGTTGCATTGTCCCCTTTTTATTATATAGTATTCTTCTGTCCTTTGTTATAGTCCTTGTTTTAAAGTCTATTTTATTGATACCCCAGCTTTCTTTTGACTTTGATTTTCATGACATTTTTTTCTCCATTCCCTCACTTTCTTTTTTTTTAAACTAACATCCTTATTCCTATGTAGATACAAATTTCTTTTTTTGATTTTTTATTCATTTCAATGGTAGAATTAAGTGATTCTTCAATTGCATATAATTCAATCGCATATATCACCCAATTAACCCATCACCTTACCTACCCCCCCCCAGCAACCTTTAGTTTGTTCCCTATAGTTAAGGGTTTTTTAATGGTTTGTTTCCCTCTCAATTTTTGTCTATTTTATTTTTCCCTCTAGTTCCAGCCACATCTTGCAATGGCAAGTTTTCATTCTCTTTGATGGCTGAGTAATATTCCATTGTGTGTATATACCACATCTTCCTTATCTATTCATCTGTCAATGAACATCTGGGCTCTCTCCATACCTTGGTTATTGTAGATGGCTGCTATAAACAATGGGAAGCATGTGCTCCTTCGAATCACTATGTATCCTTTGGATAACTACCTAGGAGTGCAATTGTGTGTGACAGGGTAGGTCCATTTTTAACTTTTTGAGGAATCTCTATACTGTTTTCCAGAGTGGGGGTGTTAGTTTCTATTTCTACCAACAGTGTAAGACCATTCCCCCTTTCTCCAGATCCTCGTCAACATCTGTTGTTTCCTGATTTGTTAATTTTAGCCATTCTGACCAGTGTGAGGTGGTATCTCACTGTGGTTTTGATTTGCATTTCCCTGATGATGAGTGATGTGGAACATTTTTTCATGTGTCTATTGGCCATGTGTATATCTTCTTTGGAGAAATATCTGTTTATGTCTTGTGCCCATTTCTTTCTTTTTTTTTTTAAGATTTTATTTATTTATTAGTTAGAGAGAGAGAGCAAGCACAGGCAGAGAGAGGCAGGCAGAGGCAGAGGGAGAAGCAGGCTCCCCGCCAAGCAAGGAGCCGGATGTGGGACTCAATCCCAGGACGCTGGGATCATGACCTGAGCCGAAGGCAGCCGCTTAACCAACTGAGCCACCCAGGCGACCCCTTGTGCCCATTTCTTGAGTGGATTTTTGTTTTTTGGGTGTTGAGTTTGTTGAGTCCTTTATAGATTTTGGATACTAGCTCTTTATCTGATAAGACATTTGAAAATATCACAATCCATAGTCTGAGATTTAGTTTGGTTGATTTCTTCTTTCGCTGTGAAGAAGTTTTTATCTTGATGAACTCCCAATAGTTCATTTATACCTTGTTTCCCTTGCCTTTGAAGCCGTATCTAGCAAAAAGTTGCCATGGCCTAGGTTAAGGAAGTTGCTGCCTGTGTTCTTCCCTAGGATTTTAAGGAATTTCTGTCTCACATTTAGGTCTTTCAACCATGTTGAGTTTATCTTTGTGTATGATGTAAGAGAATGGTCCAGTTTCAGGGCACCTGAGTGGCTCAGTGGGTTGGGACCTCTGCCTTTGGCTCAGGTCACGATCCCAGGGTCCTGGGATCAGGCCCCACATTGGACTCTCTGCTCAGTGGGGGGACTGTTTCCCTTCCTCTCTCTCTGCCTGCCTCTCTGCATACTTGTGATCTCTGCCTGTCAAATAAATAAAATCTTTAAAAAAGAGAAAGAGAAAGGTCCAGTTTCATTCTTCTGCATTCAGCTGTCCAATTTCCCCAACACCATTTTTTGAAGAGACTGTCTTTTTCCATTGGACATTCTTTCCTGCTTTGTTGAAGATCAGTTCACCATAGAATTGAGGTCCATTTCTGGGCTCTCTATTTTGTTCCATTGATCTATGTGTCTGTCTTTGTGCCAGTACCACAATGTCTTAATAGTTACAGCTTTGTAATATAACTTGAGGTTCAGAATTGTGATGCCATCAGCTTTGATTTTCTTTTTCAACATTACTTTGGCTATTTGAGGACTTCTCTTATTCCATACAAATTTGAGAATTGTTTGTTCCACCTTTGTGAAAAATGTTGTTGGCATTTTGATAAGGATTGCATTGAATGTGTAGATTGCTTTGGGTACCATAGACCTTTGAACAATATTTGTACTTTGAGTCCATGGACATGGAATGTTTTTCCATTTCTTTGTGTCTTCCTCAATTTCCTTAATTGAGTGTTCTTCAGTTTTCAGAGTACAGATCCTATACATCTTTGGTTAGGTTTATTCCTAAGTATCTTGTGGTTCTTGTGCAATTATAAATGGGATCGATCCCTTCATTTCTTTTTGTTTCCTGTCTCATTGTTAGTGTACAGAAATGCAACTGGTTACTGTACATTGATTTTATATCTTGACAGTTTTCTGAATTTCTGTATGAGATCTAGCAATTTGGGGGTAGTTTTTTGAGTTTTCAACATATAGTGTCATGTCATCTATGAAGAATGAGTGTTTGATATCTTTGCCATTTTAGATGAGTTTTATTTATTTTTTGTTCCTAGTTGTTGAGGCCTAGACGTCTAGTGCAATGTTGAACAACAGTGGTGAGAGTAGACATCCCTTGTGTTCCTGGCCTTAGAGTAAAAGCTCTCAGTTTTTATACATTGGGAATCATATCCACTGTGGGCTTTTCATAGATGGCTTTCATGATATTGAGGTATGTTCCCGCTATCCCTATGCTGCACAGTGTTTTAATCAAGAAAGGATGTTACATTTTCTCAGATGATTTTTCTGTGTCTATTTAGAGGACCACATGGTTCTTCTCCTTTCTTTTATTAGTGGTGTATTAAACTGATTCCCTGCAGCTGAGGAATAAATCTCACTCGACTGTGATGAGTAATTATTTTTATATATTGTTAGGTTCACTTCTCTAGTATGTCATTGCGGGTTTTTGCATCCATGTTCATCAGAGATATGGGTCTGTAATTCTCCTTTTTAGTAGAGTCTTTGTCTGGTTTTGGAATCAAGGTAATTCTGGACTTGTAGAACAATTTTGGAAGTTTTACTTCCATTTCAATTTCTTGGAACAGTTTGAGAATTTGTACTAATTATTTTTAAAATATTTTGTAGAATTCCCCTTGGAAGCCATTTATACCAGGACATGTTTCTTGGGAATTTATTTTAATGCTGATTCAATTACTTTGCCAGTTATCAGTTTTCAGTTATCAATTTTCTATATTTTTTTCAGTTTTGGTAGTTTATGTTTCTATGAATTTATTCATTTCTTCCTGATTGTCCAATTTGTTGGCATATGAGTTTTCATATTTTCTTTCTTTCTTTTCTTCTTCTTCTTCTTCTTTTTTTTCTTTTCTTTTTTTTTTTTTTTTTGTATTTCTGTGGTGTAGGTTGTGATCTCTCCTCTTTCATTCACTATTTTATCCATTTAGATCATTTTTCTTTTTGATAAGTCTGGCGAGGGTTTTGTCAATTTTATTGATTTTTTTCATTGAACTAGCCCTTAGTTTCATTGTTCTTGAACTCCTTTAGCTTTTGGGGGGGGGAAATTCATCATCTCTCCTTCTGTTCTGAATGACAGACTTGCTGGGTTGAGTGTTCTTCAATGCAGTTTTTCCCATTCAGCACTTTCAATGTATCATGTTACTTTCTTCCAGCCTGCAAAATTTATGCTCAAAAATCTGCTCATAGCCTTATGGGGTTTCCCTTCTATGTAACTTTCTTCTTTTTCTCCTGCTGCTTTAATTTTTTTTTTTTTTTTTCTTTACTACTACTTTTTGGTGTGGACCTCCTTAGGTTGAATTTTGGGTGAGAAGGATCTCTGTTTCTCCTGGGACTGAGTATCTGTTTCTTTCCCCAGATTAGGGGATTTTTTAGCTATTACTTCTTCAAATAAGTTTTCTGTCCCTTTTCTCTCTTTTCTTTTTATGAGATCCCTATAATGCAAATATTATATAATTGATGGACTCACTGAGTTTTCTAAGACTAGTCTCAATTTACCTCATTTTCTTTCCTCTCCTTTTCTCAGTTTGATTATTTTTCATTACTCTAGGTCACTAATTCATTCCTCTGCCTTAGCTAGCCTGCTATTTATTCAATCAAGTGTATTTTAAATTTCATTTATTGTGTTCTTCATCTCTGATTGGTCCTTTTTAATCTCTGTGTTAAGGGTTTTACTTATGTCTTCCACTCTTTTCTCAAGTCCAGTGAGTACCTTTATGGTGTCTTTATGATCATTATTTTAAATTCTTTATAAGGCATATTGTTTCTATTCATGTCAGTTAGGTTACTTGCTGTGTTTTAGTCCTCTTCTTTCATTTGGGGCATGTTTATCTGTCTCTTTATTTTGTTTGACTGTCTCTCTGTTTCTCTGTGTTAAGAAAGTCCCTTACTTCTCTTCTTCTTAATGATAAGAGCCCTGTGTAAAAGAGGTCCTGTAGTACCCAGCAATGCAGTGTCACCTCTTCTCCAGGGCCTGACACTTCTGGGAATGTCTCCTATGTGTGTTGTGTGTGTTCTTCTACTGAGTCTTGGCTTCTTTTTCCTTCATCCCATTTGTCTCCTGAGGCTCCCTGCCTATTGTTAGAAGTGTTTGGTCCTCATCAGGGGTTGGGTGAATTTTAACATGGTGTGTGGAAGGAGTCTGCTTGTAAGTTTAAGCCTGCTCCCCCCACCAGAACTTAGGTCCCACAAAATAGGTGGGTCAGGAGATGTGTTGGCAGTCTTTGCACTGGTATTTCTGGGGAGGAGGCCTGTAATGTCAGGACTAAGTTGAGTGTGACCATGAAGGAATGATCACCCAAAACATAGGGATAGTATGGGCCTTTCTGCAAACAAGTTAGGTAATGAATGTGGAAGTGTGGGTATTGCACTGATTCCCAGATTTCCTTTGTTTTACTTGTGGGGGAGGTAAATGACATTTGCCAGCTCCCTTGTTTCTGGAGGTATCTTCTCAATGATCCCTGTCTTTCCAGGCCATGCTGTGAGATGAGATGAACAAATCTCTTTCCCTCCCAGCTGACTCTGCTGTTTTTCAAACTGCTTGTTCTAGGCTGTATCTGCATGGGCTCTTTTCATGTTTTGTCTCTTTTAGGGTATGGATTCTACTTCCTAACAGCCTCTGGTCTCTCACAGAGCTGAGCCTGTTAATTTTTAAAATTCCAAGCTTAAGTATGATTGCTTGTAAGAAATCACAAAATTCAGCTCCTCTCACTTTCAAAGGGATATGTCTTCTGCATTGGTGGGCTGACAGGTGTAAAAATCTTATTTTTTTGCCCTTCTCAGCATCACTGGCTCCTTCCCCATCAGGGACAGCCAAGGTCCATTTCACTCCAAGACCTAGTCATTATCCTTCCCACCTTCTTTGATGTGGCTGCTTGTCTCTCTTTAGTTGTGGAGTTTGTCTACCAGTCTTTGGGTCATTTTCTGGGTTATTTACACTGATGTGAGTGTTATCTAGTTGTATCAGTGGGGCAAAGTGAGTTTAGGGTCCTCCTAATCCACCATCTTCCCAGTCACTTTAGTTGCTTATTACCTCCAAGAGATATATATTTTTTTCAATTGTTATGTTCTGCATTGGTAATTTTTTCATTTCCAAACAAAAACTGTTTTACTTCCTCTGCACTGTGTGTCTTTTATTTCCTTTTTGTTTTTGCCTTATTGCTTTATTGAGACTTAAACTGTAATGTTGAAAGGTAATGGTATAAGGGGACATCCTTTCCTTTTTCTTGATATTTGCAGGAAAGGTTTGAGCTTCTCACCATTAAGTAGGTTTTGTTGTTGTTGCTTTTGTTGTTTGTTTGTTCTACTCATTATCAAGTTGAGGAAGTTCTCTATTCCTAGTTTACTGAGAGTTTTTCTTATAAGTGGGTGTTGGATTTTGTTAAATAGCTTTTATGTATCTATTGATACAATAATGTGATTTTTCTTTCTTAGTGTATTCCTATAATGACTTATAACAACTGATTTTCAATTTTTGAGACAGCCTTGCATACATGGGATAAATCCTACTTGGTCTAATGTTAATTCTTTGTATACCTTGTTGAATTCAATTTAGTAATATTTTTGAATGATTTTTACATCTTTGCTTATTGGATTAGTGGGCTGTAGTTTCTTTTCTTGGAATGTCTTCATCTCTTCTGATATTAGAGTAAGGCTGTCCTCCTGGAATGAGTTAAGAAGTATTCCCTCTGCTTCTAATCTTTGAAAGATATTGTAAAGAATTAGTCTAATTTCTTTTTTAACCTTTTGGTAGAATGCACCAGTGAACCCATGTAGGCCTAGTGCTTTTCTTTTTTAGAATTTTCATCTTTCTACTTTTATTGCCCATCTGTTATTTATTTATTTTTTTTATTTTTTGTGAGGAATTTTTATGATTCTGTTCAGTTAACCTGCATATACTAGATCATTAATTTTTGATGCCCATCTGTTATTGAATCTCATCTTCTTTACCTGTGAGATCCCTTAGAATATTTATAGTTGCTTTAAATTCATGTTCTGATAATTCTAGTATCTCAGCTATGTCTGGATCTGAGTCTTTATGTCTTCAAATTGCCTTTTATTTTCTTTTATAAATAGGCACTTAGTAATGTGCTGGTAAGCATGGGGAGATGCAAAATGTCCTAGAGTCCTATGATTAGGTTTCAGTCTGTAGAGTAGTGGGCTTCACAAGTATCTTTACTTATTTTTTCTCTTTCTTTAGGTGGGAAAGGATGACTAGAGTGAACTGAGTATTTTCCTTCTTCCATATAAAAAGCAAGTGCTCACTGAAATTGGGTTTTTGCCCTCCCTTGACCAGTTAGACTCTGATATAATGTCCCAGGAGATTAGGCGTTGGTTAACTAATTTCCCTTAAGGGCAAGAATTTTTAAGAAGAAGAATGCTCTGGGGACGCCTGGGTGGCTCAGTTGGTTAAGCGGCTGCCTTCGGCTCAGGTCATGATCCCAGCGTCCTGGGATCGAGTCCTACATCGGGTTCCTTGCTCGGCAGGGAGCCTGCTTCTCCCTCTGCCTCTGCCTGCCACTCTGTCTGCCTGTGCTTGCTCGCTCTCTCTCTATAACAAATAAATAAATAAAATCTTTAAAAAAAAAAAGAAGAAGAAGAATGCTCTGGAATATTACAAAATAGTTTCTTTTCTCTCCAGTTGTAGGAAGCACAAGGGGATTTTTCTCTATTTGGTCTAGGAATCTGATCACACTTCTTAGAGATAAATGTCACAATATTCTGCAGCCCTCCTATGATTGAGTCCTCCTGGAGTGTTTAATTCTCAGAACTGTCCATTCAGAGCCTCTAGCAAACAGTCGATTACGACTCTGATTTTCCTATCTGAGCTTTGATTCCCACAGCAGTAACTGTTCCTGGGTCTCTGTACTGGTAAAATATTTTCTCTGTATTCACCTGTTTGTATCTATGGTCCTTGGGGACATGGTTTGCACTGTGTCCTTACATTTTTTTATGGGCTTTGGAAGGTTAATTTTTCAGTCTGTTCAGCTTTTAAATTGTTGTTTAAAAAAAGTGATGACTTCATAGCTCCTTTTATTTGGAATTGTAACTTGGAAGTGTTTAATGTTTTTCATAAATATGTTTTTCTTTTTAATTTGTATTTTTGGTAATCTCTTACCTAACATGGGGCTTGAACTCATGAAGCCAAGACAAAGAGTCACATACTTTTCTGACTGAACCAGCCAGGAGCCCCTCCAAATGATTTTTTCTTTTTTCGATTTTATTTGATTTTAATTATTTTCAGTGTTCCAAAATTAATTGCTGATGCACCAAACCCAGTGCTTCATGCAATACATGCCCTCCATAATACCTACCACCAGGATCACCCAACCTTCTACCCTGTCCCCTCCAAAACCCTCAGTTCATTTCTCAGAGTTCACAGTCTCTCATGGTTTCTCTCCCCCTCCAATTTCCCCCAACTCACTTCTCCTCTACATCTCCCAATGTCCTCCATGTTATTCCTTATTCTCCACAAATAAGTAAAACCATATGATGATTGACTCACTCTGCTTGACTTATTTCACTTAACATAATTTCTTCCAGTCCCGTCCATGTTGATATAAAAGTTGGGTTATCATCCTTTCTGATGGAGGCATAATACTTCATATCATATATGGACCACATCTTTTTTATCCATATGTCCATTGAAGGGCATCTCGGTTCTTTACACAGTTTGCCAACTATGGACATTGCTGCTATGAACATTGGGGTACAGAGGGCCTTCTTTTCACTACATCTGTATCTTTGGGGTAAATACCCAGTAGTGCAATTGCAGAGATATAGGGTAGCTCTGTTTTTCATTTCTTAAGGAATCTCCACACTTTCATCCAAAGAGGCTGCACCAACTTACATTCCCACCACCAGTGTAAGAGGGTTTCTCTTTCTTTGTATCTTCTCCAACACTTGTTGTTTACTGTCTTGTTACTTTTAGCCATTCTAATTGGTGAAAGGTGGTATCTCAGTGTGGTTTTTTATTTGAATCTCCCTGATGGCCAGTTATGATGAAAAATTTTTCATGTGTCTGTTAGCCATTTGTGTGTTTTCTTTGGAGAAGTGTCTGTTCGTGTCTTCTGCCCATTTTTCAATGTGATTATCTGTTTTGTGTGTGTTGAGTTTGAGAAATTCTTTATAGATCCTGAATATCAGCCCTTTGTCTGTAGTGTCATTTGCAAATATCTTCTCCTATTCCATGGGTTGCCTCTTTGTTTTGTTGACTGTTTACTTTGCTGTGCAGAAGCTTTAGATCTTGATGAAGTTCCCAAAGTTCATTTTTGCTTTTGTTTCCTGTGGCTTTGGAGACAGAACATGAAATAAGTTGCTGTGGCCAATGTCAACGAGGTTACTGCCTATGTTCTCCTCTTGGATTTTGGTAGACTCCTCCCTCATGTTGAGGTCTTTTATCCATTTTGAGTTTATCTTTGTGTATGGTGTAAGAGGATGGTCTAGTTTCATTTTTCTATACATAGCTGTCCAATTTCCCCAGCACCATTTATTGAACAGACTGTCTTTTTACTACTGTATATTTTTTCTTGCCTTGTCGAAGATGATTTGACCATAGATTTGAGGGTCTGTATCTGGGCTCTCTACTCTGTTCCACTGGCCTATGTGTCTGTTGTTGTGCCAGTACCATGCTTTCTTGGTGATAACAGCTTTGTAGTAAAGCTTGAAATTGGGCAACATGATGCCCCAGTTTTGTTTTTTTCTGGTCATTTTGGTGAGAGGTGGTTGAGGGGATATGTAGCTGAATATATCAACTGTGATCTACACAAGATGCACCCTGGAAGACTTTGGAGCAATCAGAAGTCACCACCAGGATGAAAGAAAAATGAAAAAAGAGAGAGAGAGAGAGAGAAAACAAAAACAAAAACAGAGAAGACCCAGCCGGAATGGGTCCCAATGGTAGGATTTATAAGGTATACAAACAAAAATGGACAAACAAAAAGACTGACAAAAATAAATATCAAGAAAAAAAGAAAGAAGAACCCAGCCAAAATGAACCCCAGGATAAGATTTATATACTACCAGAACAAAAAGAAATACACAAAAATATTGACAGAAGAAAAAGATGGGAGGGTTGTTATGAATCCTTGATGTGGGGAGGAAGCTTATTTTGGTTCTTCCTGGGTTTTTCTTCATATCTTTGTTAAAGGACTCAACTTTTCAGATAAAGGGAGATTAAAACTGTTTTATATATAGTGGTAATATTGAATAGGGAAAGAGGATTACCTTAGATCTTATATCTATATGTATATTTAAAGAAAAGAAAATAAAAAGTAAAAGAAACAGGTATCTGTATGAAAAAAAGCTCAAGTTAAAAGATTATTATGGAATATCTTGTATTAAACCTCTAGTTGTAATTGTAAGTAGGTTGAGGAAATTAGAAAGAACAAGAATAGTGAGAACGAATTAAAAATAAAAATTATAGATAAAGAGATAAAGGTAGATTAAAACTGATTTATATATAGGGGTAGTATTGATTAGAGAAAGAGGATTACCTTGAAGCTTATATCTATATGTATATTTAAAAAAAAAGAAAAGAATCAGAAAAAGGCACACGTATGAAAATAGTTCAAGTTAAAGGTTATTATGGAATATGTTGTATTAAACCTCTAGTTGTAATGGTAAGAAGGTTAAAAAAGATTAAAAAGAAAAAAGAACAGTGAGAACAAATTAAAAATAAAAATTGTGCCTATGAAATATATAGGTTTTAGGGGAATACTGGGAGTTTAATATATTGTTTTTCCCTAATATTGAGGTTTTACAGTTTTATGGGGACCCTGTAGTGGTTGTCCTCTCATCCTTTCAGTTGGCTTTCTGTGAGAGTGGCCTGACACATTGTTTTTCAGTCCTTCTTGCTTGGGTTGAGTCTTCCAGCTCCCTATCAAGGGGCTTGGCCTTTTGGAAACCGGTTTTTCAGGCTTTTGTTCTCTGGAGGTTTTTTTGTTTGTTTGCTTGTTTGTTTATTTGTTTGTTTTTCCCCCTTCCCTTTGGTAGCTTTTTGCAGCTTTTCAGAGGGTTAGAGGAAAGTAAACTGCACCCAGACCTCCATCTCAGAGAGAAGCCGCAATCTGCTCCCCTCTTTGTGGTCCAGAGCACACAGACTTCCCCTCTGCAAGTTCCACTGAGCTGTACAACCTCCTACAGACAGAGCACATCCCCAGCCACTGTCTCAAGGGTCACCTTAAGCACCTGCTTGTCTCTGCACGCCCCCATGCCAAAACCGTGAGTGATACTGGTCCCACTTCTGGTGACTGTCTTTGCCCAGACTTCAGACCCCAGGTTGCAAGCTTGGGTGATTGCACTGATACTGGGAGAGTCCAGACCCTCGGCCAGTCCTAGAGGCCACCAGCTAGCTCCAGGACAGAGCTTTCTCATGGACGGCTAGGAGTAGGTCAGTCCCTGGTCACACAGTGCATAAAAGCTCTAGGGAGTGCAGGCTGGCGCCATCATCAGACTCCTTTATGTGGGGGCAGGAGTGGTCTTGATGCAATCCATGCAACAACCCTGGGGGCTCAGCTGCACTCTTTCTGGCACAGGTGGTCCCCAGCGGTGGCCATCCTGGGTCTGTCAGTTTAGGCCCATGCCCATGACCACCTGATTCCACCAGTTGCCCCTTAAGATCTTTTGTTCTTTTTGAGTGCTTTTAACCAGACTCCAAGTTAGTGCTGGTCCCCAATCACAGGGCACTCTCGTATTGGTGTATTACTTTCCAATGGGTCGCTTCTGGTGGCTCCCTCCCCCTTCTGTTTATCCTCCAATATCAATCTGATCATTTCCAGTATGCTTTACCTCTTGGCTAGCATCTTCTGACCCCGTATAGATCCAGAAGTGTGTAATCCTATATATCAGGCTGATTTCATGGGTGTTCAGAGTGTTCTGGTAGATAATTAGCTCATTTTAGGGGACCAGTTAAAACAGGGTCTCCCCCTTCTCTGCCATCTTGCCCCTCCTCCCCCTGTTTTTCATAAATATTTTAATTAACATTAAAGACATCTTTAAAGAAACCAAATTTATTCAAACAAAAAAAGTCTGATATATAACAATCTCTTCCATTTCATTTTCATGATAAACTTTAAAAAATCAATGTAATTAAGTTCTTTAAAGTCATTCAATTTTTCTTGGAGTGAGGGGATGATCTATACATAAAGGTAATAGCCAACCAAATTTTTATTCTGTTTACTCTTCCTTACCTTTTTCTTTTTCTCAAAATTGTGATTGGAGGTGTGTAGTAACATAAGAAGTTAAGATAAGAGTAAAATTCAGGGGCACCTGGGTGGCTCAGTGGGTTAAAGCCACTGCCTTCAGCTTGGGTCATGATCCCAGGGTCGTGGGATCGAGCCCCATATCGGGCTCTCTGCTCTGCGGACAGCCTGCTTCCTCCTCTCTTTCTCTGCCTCTCTGTCTACTTGTGATCTCTGTCAAATAAATAAATAAAATCTTTTAAAAAAAAGAGTAAAATTCATCCTGATAACTTCCTTGAGTGCTATCAGAGCATTTTACATTTCCCTGGGGGAAAAAAAATCAAAATAAAACTAAACAAAACCGCTTTTTTATTATTAACTACTAGTTTGCTAGTATGAAGCAGATAAGACAAATCAGAGTGATTGACTTCCTGAATTAACATTGGTGGAAGGAATAGAGTAAAAGACTGGATGAGAATAATGTCTATGCTTAATGAGGAAAGATTTAGATACATGAACACATGCTAACATGCATAGTTATCAGGACACATATGAATCCAAACTCCCCTTATGCTTATTTGATATTGTAAAATTGTATGCAACAAGTAAGTTTCATAAGATTGTAAGTCCATGCAGGCAGAGACCAGGTCTATTTTATTTTCCAATGTCTAATGCATGAGGTACACTCAACAAATATTGAATAATTATTTCTAGACCATATGGCAAATTCATAGAAGGGTCTCAAAAGTTGAAGATATTGTTTAGACACCATATAAAACATCTTAGCAAACTGACTCTTTTGGGTCAGAGACAATATTCCTGTGGGCAGCTGGCTTTTCTACCCAGAAAAATTATACTGATGGAAAAGAGAAAAGCCTCTAAAGTTATGGACACCAAAAATAATTCTTTTCTCAGTGGACAATTAAAAAAGAACAAGAAAGTAAAGG
>ML110006.1:33698-57183 GCA_003697995.1 Taxidea taxus jeffersonii | reverse complement strand
TGGAAAGATACTCGTCATCACTGATCATCAGGAAAATGCAAATCAGAACCACTGTGAGATATCACACCTGTCAGAATGGCTAAAATCATCAATACAAGAAACAACAGGTGTTGGCAAGAATGTGGAGAAAGAACCCGATTGCACTGTTAGTGGGAATGCAAAGTGGTGCAGCCACTATGGAAAACAGTATGGAGTTTCCTCAAAAAGTTAAAAACAGAACTAACCTGTGATCCAGCAGTTGCATTACTGTATACCCAAGGGATACAAAACACTATTTCAAAGGGATACATGCACCCCTTACGTTATTTACAATAGCCAAGATATGGAAACAGCCCAAGTGTCCATCAATTGATGAGGAATAAAGAAGCTGTCAGATATATAGGTCTATCTGTGTATCTATCCATCCAGCCATGCTGGCACTTTGCTATTATAGAATATATATATAATAGCATGTTAATATAATATATGTTATATATCAGTATATATAATATAATGTATATATAATGGAATATTATTGAGAATGAAATCTTGCCATTTGCAACAACATAGGTGGATCTAGAGAGTATAATGCTAAGCAAAATAAGAGCTACTCAGAGGAAGACAAATACCATATGATTTCACTCATGTGTTGCATTTTAAAAACAAAGGAACAGGGACACCTGGGTGGCTCAGTGGGTTAAAGCCTCTGCCTTCGCCTCAGGTCATGATCCTGGGGTCCTGGGATCAAGCGCTACATCAGGCTCTCTGTTCGGCGGTGAGCCTGCTTCCCTTCCTCTCTCTCTGCCTGCCTCTCTGCCTAATTGTGATCTCTGTCAAATAAATAAATAAAATCTTAAAAAAAAGCAAAAGAACAAAGGGAAAAAAGACACAAACCAAGAATTAGAATTGCTTTTTTTTAGAAGGAGAAAGAGAGAGGGGGGTGGGGAGGGGCAGAATCTTAAGCAGGCTCCTCGCCCAGTGTGGAGCCTGATGTGGAGCTCCACCTCACAACCCTGAGATCATGACCTGGGCTGAGATCGAGTTGGGCGCTTAATTGACTGAGCTACCCAGGCCCCCCCAAAGAAGCAAACACTTCACTATAGAGAACAAACTGGTGGTTACCAGAGGGGAGGTGGGTGAGGGACTGGGTTAAACAGGGGATGGGAATTAAGGAGTGCACTTGTGATGCAAACCTGGTGAGGTATGGAAATGTTGCATAAAATAAACACTTAAAAAGAGAAGTGAAGCCAGTCATTTCATCCACCCCTGTGGTGCTACAACCTTCCCTTACAACTTCACGCTCTATTATTTACTCAGTTACAGTCTCCAGCCATACTGGCACATGGCTGTTCCTGGGACAGGCAGACATACTCTTGTCCCACGACTAACTGACTTGTTACTTTCTGGCTGGAATGATTCTCCTTAGAATGGCTTGCTCTGTCATCTCAAATCTTTAGCACTACCATTTCCTTTTACTTTTTTTTTTTTTTAAGATTTTATTTATGTATTTGACAGACAGAGATCACAAGTAGGCAGAGGCAGGCAGAGAGAGAGAGGGAAGCAGGCTCCACGCTGAGCAGAGACCCAGATTCGGGGCTCGATCCCAGGACCCTGAGATCATGACCTGAGCGGAAGGCAGAGGCTTTTACCCATTGAGCCACCCAGGTGGCCCACTTCTTCCTTTTTTAAAGTAGGCTCCACACTCAGCCCAGAGCTCAGTGTGGGGCCAGAACTCAAAACCCTGGGATCAGGGCCTGAGCTGCAATCAAGAGCGGGTCGCCTTGAGCGGATCGCCCCACCGAAGGAGCCACCCAGGCGCCCCTAATACTATCTCATGGTATTATGTTCTAGTGGCCTGTATGTTTTACTTCATTGTTTATTATGTTTCTATCCACCACAGTGTAAATTCCAAGGTCAGGACTTTTGTCACTTTTTGTTCACAGCTGTACCCTTGGTGCTGCCCACTTGGTAGGTGCTCAGTAGAATCAGGAGAAGGCGCATGGTGCAGATCAATACTGTCCTGAGTTTGTTGCATGTTTACGTTTCTGATGCCTTCTGCCATGCAAAATACTTTTATTTACATACACCTGTTGGTTTTGAATTTTTTGTTTTAAGGCTCAACTTTTGTTCCCTCAGGGGCTGTTCTGGCCTAATATTGTTTCATTAAACTTTTCATTGTGGAAAAATTTTAAAGGCACACGAGAGAGATACATCTCATTATTCCTCTTGTGGAAATTCCATAAAGGCAGAGACGAAACTCCGATTTTTTAGTCTCCATCTTCTGCCAGGACCTCAGCAACATCAGGGAACGTGTTTCCAAAGAATGAATTAACAGCACGAGGGTTCCCTGGGGCAGATGCCTCTCGGGCCCCTCCGACAGCCCAGCACTGCCCTGGAGGCGGCAGTTTGCTGACTGAAGGCGGCGGTCCGGGTTTCTTCCGCCAGGCCTGACCCTCTCGTGGACAGGCCCGCTGCCGCCTCCAGGTTTGCCCTACGTTGCCAGAATGGGAGGAGCTCTGACTTCCGACTGAACAAAGTTTTTCCTTGGGCCCGCCGATCCCGGCCCCACCCCGGCCAGAGGCCATCTCACCGACTAGGCCTCTCCGCCGCCGACGCTCCCCGCGCGCGTTCCCCCTTCTCCAACCCTTCTTTTCCCCCTCCCCCCGGCAGTGGCGGTTGGTCGCGCGCCGTCGTCCCTTTCCCGCCCCCTCCGCTAACGAGCGGGCTCCAGACCCTCTGGGATTGGCTGCGCCCGAGTGCATCTTCTTTCAGCCTCTATGATTGGATGCAGGACGCGCGGGATGTGGGCCCCGATTGGCTAGGTCAGGGCGCCTGCGCGGCGGGGTTCTCGGTCGCCAGCCATTCCTGGGGAGGACTGCCGGCCGGTCGGACGTCTCGCCTGTCGCTGGAGGAGAGGTCCCGGCTCTCCGGGAAGGCGGCTGCGGCGACAAAATGAAGATATTCGTGGGAAACGTCGATGGGGCGGATACAACGCCAGAGGAGCTAGCAGCCCTCTTCGCGCCCTACGGCACGGTCATGAGCTGCGCCGTCATGAAACAGTTCGCCTTCGTGCACATGCGCGAGAACGCAGGCGCGCTGCGCGCCATCGAGGCTCTGCACGGCCACGAGCTGCGGCCGGGGCGCGCGCTCGTGGTGGAGATGTCGCGCCCACGGCCTCTTAACACTTGGAAGATTTTCGTGGGCAATGTGTCGGCTGCGTGCACGAGCCAGGAATTGCGCAGCCTCTTCGAGCGCCGCGGACGCGTCATCGAGTGTGACGTGGTGAAAGGTAACGCGGGGGCGCGCGGGGGCGGGGGCGCGGGCGCGCTCCGGGCACTCTGCTTGTTAGCCACGCCCCTTTCCCGGGGGTCGGTCACCGCGCGGTTGGGGAGGGTAGGGAAGTCCGCGGGAGCGAGGCCGGAGGTGTTGGGGGCGCGTTGGGTAGAGCCACCCTCCTCCCCTGCGGTCAAGCAGCACTCTCCAGATGGGAGGAAGCGGCTCTGGGTGGGTTCGGCGGCCGATGTGAGCCGAGCTACGGGGCCGGGGACGCGCCTGAGAGACTTGCGAGTGTACCGGGGGCGCGTCTTCCACTGGTCTCCTGGGCCTGGCACCGAGCGGAAATTGGGAAGTGACGGGCACAAGCCGGATCATGGAACGGGGAAGATTTCGCCACTTCCCCACTTTCTCTCCAGACGTCGGTCAGAGAGCAAGGGAAGAGGGAAAAGGTGGGGGCTGATGCCCCAAGGCCACCCTCGTGTTCCCTCCCGATGAATGCTCCCGAGCGGAAGGTAACGGGGCCCTTGGACGTTTCTCGGGCTGGGATCTCTTTTAGCTTTGTGTGGCATGGGTCTACTCACTCGTGGGTTCAGGAGGGGCCCCTTCCGAATCATTTTGGCATTTCAGTATCGTTAGGTGGGCTAGGTGTGGCAACGCTATTTTCTAAGTCCCTCAAACTTGGGTTTTTTTCCTTTGGGCTCGATTTTACATCTATAAACTGGAAATCCGGACCTTTCGAATGTGGAAGGAGGCCTGTTTTATGAAGGCCTCTTTTCATTAACCTTTACCTGCCAGCCCATGCCCTTGGGGCTGTGTTCTTTTATAAGGTTGGTGATTTTGCAAGGGGGTATACTCTTGTGGCTGAGGGGGACATTGAAAGGGGTGTGTGAGGGGTCTTCGTTAAACATTGGCAAAACAGATTTACTTGCTATTTGTCTTTGCTGGAGTAGTCTGATCCGTAGGGTAGGTCCCTAGTTGGCATTTGAGAAAAATGTATCACTAACTTAGGCCCAACTTCCTTTTTGGGACCCAGTGTTGACTTTTGTAGTTTAGGCTTCTATCCTGTAAGTTGTTTCTTTTATGTTGGCAGGGTTTGTTGATGGCCCTTGTGTATGTGGCCAGTTTCTGTTCTCCTTGGGAACAGATCAGAGTTAACTTTGCCATCCTCAAGGATGCAGCCTGAGGAAGCATCTGATGCCCTACTCTGGGTGTTGGATTCATACTTGCCCTTATCCTGTGTGAAAAGGGTGCAGGTGCTTATTTCCACCAAGACACTTCATTTGCTCTCTTGGAAAGCTGTATCTTTTGGACCATTCTTTGTCTTTTTTTGTAACTGGGAAAGTGTGAAGGGTCCTAGTCTCCACTGCTAGGAGCAGTTCCTTGTTTTGCATTAATATCACGTTCTGTTTTCCTGAACTCAGGTTATGCAGGTCTACAAATATCCAGAATCAAGCTTTCCTGCTGGTGCTCTAAGGCAGGCTCTGTGGTGCATTGATTTTTGTTTTTGTTTAGAGTTAAGAGTAGGAAGGACCTTCGATTGGGCATCTGGCCAGGAAATGGATGGGGGTACATGACTCCTTATGAGAGTTCTGTGTTTAATTGATCTACCAAGTTTCCTTTGTGGTTCTCAGGCAACGTGACTACTATATTGGGAATCTAGAAACTAGCATCTGAGGGGACAGTCTCCATGGAACTCATTGGTCAAGAACTTGCTTTCAGGTGGTAGAGAAACCAAAAATTTGCCTTGATTCACTCTGGACTGAGGCCAAGTGACAGTGGCGGGAGGGTGAAGTGGATTATAGCATGTGGTTTATAGAACTGACTGACTTCTAGTGAGAAAGCGAAAGTTATGTGTGTTATCCTTTTGTAGACATTTCAGGTAGCGGGAACATGTTAATTACATCAAGGAGTAGTGGTTAGCTGTTATTTGTAGTTACCCAGATAAGTACCAGAGGTCCTTACACACTTTGATGCAAGAGACTCTGGGAAAGATTTGACTGTCATATTCTCCACTGATGCTTTTCTGTCTCTCCGAGGTGAAAGAAAGTGAAGTTTTTAAAGTTGGGAATGTGGCAGAGGAGACTGGCTCTGGCTTTATAAACACTAATTTATTGGGTTGGGAATGGGGCATTCGATGATCGAGTCTTTTGGTGTTGGGCTCTGGGGGTCTTTGAAAAGCACAGAAGCTTGGGGTTGCACAGCAAACCAGTTCTGTTTCATTTCACAGAGGAAAAACATAGTTGCTTGGTTACCCTGAAGCTTAGATATGATTGGATTTACAGAGCAAAAATCTCCATAGCGACAGGGATTGTAACTACTGTCCACAGGTCACATTCTATTGGGTGTTCAAAAATGAAGTATGAGAGTTGCTGACAGCTTTAGGAACCATTTAGGCTTCAGGGGAGGTCTGTAAGGCAGAAGAGGAAACGGTTTCCTCTCTTTTTTTGTTTGTTTGTTTTTTGAGGTTTATTTGTAGGGGGCCATTTTACCCTCCTGTAACAAATCTGTAGTTTAAAGTTAAGAGATTTTCACTTTTCTCAGGCTAGGAGAACTCATTTTTCTAGATTCTCTTAACTTTGGTGCTAGAGGAATTGTGATGCCGTAGGTGATCTGTGTGAAAGATTGTTCGCTAGTGCTTTTGAATGCAGTGGATTTCTTTCAGAGATTACTATTTCTTGAATTAGCTCTTCAGGCAGGTGGGTTCCTGGAGTTCTTTAGATTTCTGGTTTTATATCAT
This sequence comes from Taxidea taxus jeffersonii, assembly GCA_003697995.1. NCBI lineage: Eukaryota > Metazoa > Chordata > Mammalia > Carnivora > Mustelidae > Taxidea > Taxidea taxus. Next base: position 51,191 of record ML110006.1, on the reverse strand, counting down.
CCTAGGATCCTGGGCATCTTTGATAGGGCTAGGTTTTGGTTTGGCTGCTTGCTGTGATAGGGTAAGCTCTGAGGTCGTTGAATCAGCTGTACAACCAAGTCACATATCTCTTTATAATGTCTGGCTTAGGAACTTTTTATGTTAATTGGTTTTAAGTGTATTTGATGGCTTTTTTACACTTGATCATAGCCAAAAGGCCGAGCAGCGATTGATGGCTTTTTTAAAAACCAGTGATAAAAATCAGTGATATAACTTATCTGGGCGGTCAGTTGAATTCTACATGTGAAATCCCAGTTTTCAGATTTCAGTGTGGTCGGTTTTTTAACAAAACCCAGCTAAATAGGGAGTAGACAGTGGGATGTCCTGTCGCTGTTGTAAAGCGTTTGAAGCTTTTGTTGTTGTTGGGTGTTTTTCCTACCTTTTTCTAGTCACAGGAATCTGCTGGTGGATTAGCCAGGACTACAGTATCATTCATTAATATTATCTCATAGTGCCTGGAGATTTTTTCATTTCTCTTAATCTGCCTACAAGCTCCCATTTTGTGCTTGCCAGTTGCATTCTCTGGAGGGTCAGCCAAGCCTGTTTTTAAGATCTCTGACCACAAGTATCTATTTTTAGTTACCTTTACCCAAAGTGGGGGTGAGAGACCATAGGGACAGTTCTAGTACCCTGTGGCTAAGCCAAAAGGAACACTTGCCTAAATTGGTAGGTAAGGAATCAGGTTCTGATCATGGGGGTGTGAGGACTGAGAGTTGTGATGGTTCGTTTTGTTTTTTTTATCATCTCTGGCAGGTTCTAAGTTCGCATATACAAATGTTATGGTAGCTCTTGTTTTTTATTATTGAAAATGAAGGAAAGTGTTCTGTAGAGAGAGAAGCCTATGGTCATTTCTAGACTTAAATAATCATCACAATTCTTTATCATTATATAGCTATTTATATTTTGCAAGGCACTTTTATTTTATTATTATTTTTTTTATTTTTATTTTTATTTTTTTTTTTGCACTTTTATTTTTTTATCTGAATCTCCTAACTCTGAGGTGGGTAGGACAGATTTGGCAAGTCAGTGATAACTGGGTCTATAACTGAGACTTCTGAGTGCCTAACCCAGGATTCCTTGTGCTGAACCATACTTCTGATTTGTACCTGTTAATTACATTTTTATTTTCATTTGTAAGAGATGCAGGTTGGTGGCATGCCTCACATTGAGAAAAATTGACTTGCTCTCTCAGAGCAGCTAGAGGGGGCATCCCAGTATAAAAGTTTCTAGAAATTAGAGGACACTTATTTCAAGACTATTTAAAAGGATTTCTTATCTTCAAGAATGGAATTTTAGTGAATTCATCCAAGTAGTTCTTCATTTCCTAAACTAATGTGAGAGAGATGGCATTCAGGTACTTAGTACTTAAGTAGCCACGGATTCAGATAGGTTTAAGTGCATGGCTTTATCTCCCATGAGCATGATCTCATCATTGTTTTTCATATCCTGCTTGCACCATTGTGGTTTGAGTTTGAACATGAATAAGAATTTCTTCCCATTCCTCCCCCTTCTAATCTAAAATTGTCTCCTTCTATGTGGTAGCTGAGTAAGACTTTGAGATCAGCGTTCTGTCTTAAGTTTGTATCCCACCACAGCTCATTCAGATCCTGAATGAGGACCTCAAGGGTAGCCTGCTTAGCAGAGCCCACAAGCTGCAGTAATTGCAGCTCCTCACCTTGAATCTAGGAAACCAGATCTTCCCTGTGAACAGTCGCCCTGTGAGCAGGAGTCCAAGGGTTAAAGTGTATTTCTGTCCTTTGAAGAGGAACAAGTAGAGGATATACTGTAGCTTGGGGGAGGGGGCTTGGGCCTGAACTTAGCCAAGAGGCTTGGTTTCCATTCCCACACCTCATTGGCTTACGTGGGTTCCAGCCTGTGTTCTAAGTTTAAAATTTCTAGTCATGTTACACGGTTCTGTCTTACACATTGACTTCTCAGGGATAGACTGGTAGTGAAGGGGCACAGAAGAATTGGGACTCTGTTCCTGGCTCTAATAAATTTTGATTTTAGGACAAGCCATGTAAATATTCTCTGAGTATGTTTGCCTACCTGTAAAGTAGAGATCATGATCTTTTGCTCAGCCTGCCTCACAGGATTGTTGTGAGGCCCAGATGAAGGCCTGTGCGTGGAAGTACTCTTGAGAAAAGGGGAGATCACATTGGAGGAATTTCATGAAGTGTGCATTGCAGTCTAGCTCTCTTGCTTTAATCGGACCCTGGGCTGAGACATGGGTCATGCTAAGACAGTGGTCATTTCCAGTGTTTCAGAGTTAAGCTTCAAAGGTGAGCAGTAGTGTTTGGTGACCTCGGGTTAGAGAACACTAAATAATTTAGTGATCCAGGAACCCTTTCTGTGTTTTGTCTGGTGGTTTACACTTACAGGAGTTGGAAAGATTTTCATCCTGTGTTACAGTTCATCCTTGCTCTTCTCTCGCCAGAAAGTTGGGTGAAGTTGCCGGGGGAAAGGGGAGAATGGGGAGAAGGCCATAGGGAAAGGTGACTGCTTGGGACAGTCGGAAGCTTTGTTATGTGGGAGCCACGTTTTATGACATACTCCTGGAGAGGAGGGTTTGGAGGCCTGGAGGTAGCTGGCAACAGCTGGGTGCTGTTGTGTGTCCAGTTTGGGACCCATCAGGTAGCATGCCCTGCCCCCCTAATCGCTAACCCTCTGTCTGCTGCTTTATCAGACTACGCGTTTGTTCACATGGAGAAGGAAGCAGATGCCAAAGCCGCCATCGCGCAGCTCAACGGCAAAGAAGTGAAGGGCAAGCGCATCAACGTGGAACTCTCAACCAAGGGTCAGAAGAAGGGGCCCGGCCTGGCTATCCAGTCTGGGGACAAGACCAAGAAACCAGGGGCTGGGGATACGGCATTCCCTGGAACTGGTGGCTTCTCTGCCACCTTCGACTACCAGCAGGCTTTTGGCAACAGCACTGGTGGCTTTGATGGGCAAGCCCGTCAGCCCACACCACCCTTCTTTGGTCGCGACCGCAGCCCCCTGCGCCGTTCACCTCCCCGAGCCTCCTATGTGGCTCCTCTGACGGCCCAGCCAGCCACCTACCGGGCCCAGCCCTCAGTGTCGCTGGGAGCTGCCTATAGGGCCCAGCCTTCTGCCTCTTTGGGTGTCGGCTATCGGACTCAGCCCATGACAGCCCAGGCAGCCTCTTACCGCGCTCAGCCCTCTGTCTCCCTTGGGGCCCCATACAGGGGCCAGCTGGCTAGCCCTAGCTCCCAGTCTGCTGCAGCTTCCTCGCTTGGCCCATATGGTGGAGCCCAGCCCTCGGCCTCGGCCCTCTCCTCCTATGGGGGTCAGCCAGCTGCGGCTTCCTCGCTCAACTCCTACGGGGCTCAGGGTTCCTCCCTTGCCTCCTATGGTAACCAGCCATCCTCTTACGGCGCGCAGGCTGCCTCTTCCTATGGGGTTCGTGCGGCTGCCTCCTCCTACAACACCCAGGGAGCAGCTTCCTCCCTAGGCTCTTATGGGGCCCAGGCAGCCTCTTATGGGGCCCAGTCTGCAGCCTCCTCACTAGCTTATGGGGCCCAGGCAGCTTCTTACAATGCCCAGCCCTCGGCCTCTTACAATGCCCAGTCTGCCCCGTATGCTGCGCAACAGGCTGCTTCCTACTCTTCCCAGCCGGCTGCCTATGTGGCACAGCCAGCTACAGCTGCCGCCTATGCCAGCCAACCAGCTGCCTACGCTGCACAAGCCACTACCCCAATGGCTGGCTCCTATGGGGCCCAGCCGGTTGTTCAGACCCAGCTGAATAGTTACGGGGCTCAAGCATCAATGGGCCTGTCAGGCTCCTATGGGGCTCAGTCAGCTGCTGCGGCCACTGGCTCCTATGGTGCTGCAGCTGCCTATGGGGCCCAGCCTTCTGCCACCCTGGCAGCTCCGTACCGCACTCAGTCGTCAGCCTCATTGGCTGCTTCCTATGCTGCCCAGCAGCATCCCCAGGCTGCTGCCTCCTACCGTGGCCAGCCGGGCAATGCCTACGATGGGGCAGGTCAGCCGTCTGCAGCCTACCTGTCCATGTCCCAGGGGGCCGTTGCCAACGCCAACAGCACCCCGCCGCCCTATGAGCGTACCCGCCTCTCCCCACCCCGGGCCAGCTACGACGATCCCTACAAAAAGGCTGTCGCCATGTCGAAAAGGTACTGTATGCCCCCCCGCCTCTGCCCCCAGCTGGGGCTTAGGGCAAGGGGCTGAGGTTGGCATGGGAGGGAAACTGGAGCCATTGGCCCCTCCTTTGGTCTTCACTCCTCTACTCCCACGGGATGTCCAAAGGCCGAGGGGGTTGATGTCTGTGAACTTTTCTGGTCACCAGGGTTCAGGTGGAGCATTAGTGCTCAGCCTGGGGTGGTACCAGCTAGTCAGGCTGGGAAAAGTGTCACCTGTCTAGGCTAGCCCAAGTGCCATTGGAGCTACTGCCTGCAGGACTGTGGCCCACAGCCTTTCCCACCGTCTCAAGGATCCTTAAGCCTGCTATGCGGTTGTCCTGGCTTTGGTGGGGTGGGTTTGAAAGAGTGGTCCCTTTGGCACTCACTGGCTGAAGGCAAGGTGTATGAGGTGCGTCCATTCTTTGGGAAGTTGGGGACCTTGCTTTCGTCCGCCGTTCTGTTGATAAACCACCAAGGTCTTTCTGTGCAGGGCCCAGGGGGGATAGTTTGTTTGTGGTTTGGGAATGTAGACCAAATCCACCTTGGCCAGTTGAGAAGGGAGGGCTTCGGTGGTGGGCTTGGTTTCCCACTGAGTTGAACCAGGCTTGATTTCTTGCCCTGGATAGGGTGATGAGCCTTCTGACAAAATCGTGTTTGTTGGAGACCAATCTGATCACACCCTCCCTATCCCCATTGGCATCTCCCCCATGCCCACCTGGAGCCCTCCCCTCAATTGTCTCATTCACCAACTGTCTTCTTCTCTCGACTAGGTATGGTTCCGACCGGCGTTTAGCCGAGCTCTCTGATTACCGCCGTTTATCAGAGTCGCAGCTTTCGTTCCGCCGCTCGCCGACAAAGTCCTCGCTGGATTACCGTCGCCTGCCCGATGCCCATTCCGATTACGCACGCTATTCGGGCTCCTATAATGATTACCTGCGGGCAGCTCAGATGCACTCTGGCTACCAGCGCCGCATGTAGGGCCATCCTGGGATGGGGCACCACAGGGAGGGAAGGAGAGAAAAGGTGGGGTAGGGTGCAGACCCAGGTTATAACCACTGGCCCATGCCTCTCCCGTTTGCGGTTTTTCATCCCCTCTACCCTGTGGGCCTTCCCCAGGAGATGATCCTTTTGAGTGTTCGGCAGTAACCTACTTTGTTCCTTCGCCTCAGCAGCAAATCTTGCTACTGGCTCTAGATCTGCGGTTTCCCCTCTCCCCTGCCTCCCATCTCCCAGGATGGGAATTTCTTTTATGTTTTTATTTTTTCCTGGCTCCCTTTTATTTTTGTGCGCGATATTTAAGGTCGTCTGGATGGGGAAGCAACCTGCAGCTGAGGTCGGCGGCGCCTTTTTCTTTTTAGATGTGAGGGAGGCCAGGAAAGGGTTAGCTTAACCATTTCCTGTGCGCCAAGCTGTGCCAGCAGTCCAGGGGGCCCTGACTTTGTCCCTCTATGGACTGTGTTGAGACTGAGTTCCTGTCGGGACAGTCGGTTGGTATACGTCCAAATCCTTACTGTTCCCCCAATGTTATAGCTGATGCTGAGTGGCACAGCCCCACGTCCCCATCTCCCCAAGTAGGTGGTGTTAGAAAACCTTGATTTTTTTTTTCCCTTTTGTATGGACTACAAATAAAACTTGGGGCAATTTGCAGTTTGGAAACCTGGTTGTCATTGTCTTGATTGCACTCAGTTTCAGAGGAGCCAGTTTGACATCCAGGAAGTCATGACAGCGAAGGGAAAGGCAGCTGGAGAACCCCAGGGCAGATAAGGAAAGGGGTTTGAATGTGGGGGTTAGTGATTTTCCTGCTGCCCAGAGGGCTATAGGTCATCATTGGCCTGCTAGTCTGCCATATTTAGGACTGGAGAGTCCAGACCAAGTTGCTTGGACTTTCTCAGCCCTTAACTTGAATTGATCACACCAAGGTGCAGTAAATTTATTGCCCATTTCCCCCTAACTTACCTCCAGGTCAGAAACAACCTGTGCTCCAGCAGGGTGGTTCTGGGGTATGGCTTCTCAAGTGAGAAGTGGGGAAGTGAACTGCTTTGGTGCTTAAAGTCTAGAGGATTCTCCAGAGGGTGGGCTTGAGTGCTGAAGCTGGGACCCAGAAGGGAGCCAGTGGTGGGGTAGGGGTGATGTCAGTGTCTGGTATTTCCCTGTGGTTAGAGAAAGGAGGAACAGGGACAGTCGGAAGCAGGTATGGGGAATCTGGCTAGAGACCCGGTATTCCGCCTGTTGAACATCACCATGGAGCGTCCTTCCTGCGTCCTGCCAACTTCTGCCCTAATAGTGCCCTGGGACTCAACTTCCCTTATCTCCATTTGTTGGGGTTTCTAGATGTTTTCTTGCTGGGTCTATAGTTGAAGATGTCCTCACAGACTGGGAAGGGGGTGAAGTACAAGCATAATCCAAGAAGGGATGCTGCGTTAGGGTGAGGAATTGAAGATTCTTTCTATACTTGAATTCTGGGACGGGTGGGTAGGGGGTGGAGGGGCGTTCAGAGGGCCTGGGCAAAAAAAGAAAAAAAGAATAAAGAAAAGTTCCAGCCAGGGACCAGATGGAAGTTTGGGCTTACTAATAATGAGTGAATGGAAGAAAACTGGCTGGGTAGGAACCTGCTGATGTTCCTTTGGGAAAGGGGGCTTTAGAGATTGGATTATGGGAGCCTGCTGGGGCAAGGCGATTTTGGGGAGTTGTCTGTCAAATCAGGTGGAGTTCAGGTGGGTTCTTTTCTGCCTCTCGCTGGCTTCTCGTGAATTCGCCTGTGACGGAGCGGCTTCCCCCAGACGTTCTCTTCCCTCTGCCCAGTGGGCAAAAGTATATAATCTTTATAACCATGAGCTCTGTGTATGCTAACTGGAGTAATGTCAGGGGGTAACTGGGGCCATAGCTCTTTTCCTTTCTTCTCTTTTTGCTCACTGCTTTGCCTCCAGGTGCTTTGCTGTTCCTTTTCGTTTCTTTACAGGACCGGGAGGGGGGAGTTCGATAGGTTTCTTGTCACTTTTCTGCAGGGAGGGTGGGGTGATCTGAGGGCCAAGCTAACAAGCTTAGCTCTGGTTACTATTCTGGGAAACAGAGGGTTGGTTGGTTACAAGGCTGTGATTGTGGCGTGTGTATTTGTAATATTTCTTTGTCATGTGGCTTTCTGTCTTCCTTTTGCTCCAGTGAGGGTTCTGCCACGACCCTAGTCCCAGGGTTCCTGTAAAAAACAGCTTAATGTGCTCTTGGGGCAAGCATTCTTTATTGCAGCCCACGTTCTTCAGAGTGACCTGGCCCTAGATGATCACTGTCATCTTTAGGTCCTGATGCCCTTGCTGCCTCAGCCCTCAGGTTTTTCGTTGTTTAAGTAGAAGAGGTGGGCACAAAGCTAAATCGTGTCATTCTCTTCTTTCTTGCAGATTGTTTTAAAATTCTCTTCTTCCTCTTCCACCTGTGTTAATCCTATACCCCACTCCTTATACTTTGCTTTTTGTGGATTTCTGAGTTCCTGGGTCCTATAACTTGGAGGTGGTTGGGTTGAGTGACTGGGAGGACAGACATACTATGTGTGTTTTGGCATGAGAGGGTGGGGAATATGGGCTCCCAGTGTCTTCAGATTTTTACACTTCCCGCATCTGTTACCTCTACAATTTGGCCTTCATTGGAGAAGTTTAAGATGATTTATTCCTGGAACAAGATCACATAGGGGCTTCTGGCCTTGTCAGTCTGCTCCCTTCTGAGGTTTGGACTTTGTTTCAAATTCTGCCCGGGCCCCATGCCTTGTACTGGAGGCAGTGGGACTGTCCCTGAGACTGGGTCAGCCTCTGGGTAGGCTGCTGTTCTACTTACGCACATCAGTTAAGCTCTGCCAGTGTCTTCACAGACTGTCGGTTCTCCAGTCATTTTGTCCTGTCCAGCCAAGTAAGCTGACCATAATAGGGGATGACTGAGGTCATAATGAACACAATTTCCTAGATTTATAGACTGTATGTAATAGAAGGTTGGGTAATAGAGAAGATAAGATGGAGAGCAGGTGAGAGCTGCCTGGGTGGCTCAGTTGGTTAAGTAAGCGTCTGCCTTTGCCTCAGGTCATTATCCCAAGGTCCTGGGATCCGGTCTCTGGCATTGGCATTGGCATTGGCATCGGCATCGGGCTCCCTGCTCAGTGGGGAGTCTGCTTCTCCCTCTCTCTCTGATATTCCCCACTGCTTGTGTTCCCACTCTCTCAAATAAATAAATAAAATCTTTAAAAAAAGATGAGCAGGTAAAAAAATTATATTCACCTAAATTTTATAGTTACCTTTAGAGAGATCACAAAAGGGCTTTTCCAAGAAAAAAAGGAGTTCTTAAAATTATTTCAAGTAGCTCTAAATCATTTGAAATACTGTGTGTTTATAGTACTGGAAATACAGTGTTGAAGTAGCTGAGCCCTTGGGCTGACCTTGAATTTATAATATGGAGAGGCAGGGCCTATCTCAGTGAACTAGTTACAGTTAATAAACAATACTAGGGTAGTGGAAGATAAGAGGCAGTTCCACTAGTTACAACTTTCTGGAAATAGGATCTCTTTGGTTGGAAAATTGACATGGTACAGAGAGAATGACTAAGGGTATTGACTCTAAAACCAGGTTTCCTGAATTTGAATCGTGTTTCTATCACTTAGCTTTGTGATCTTGGACATGTCAGAAACTCTGCCTCAGTGTTTTCTATAAAATGAAGATAATAGCTAACATTTATTGAACACTTACTAAGCACCATTAAAAGTGCATTTCATACAGGAATTTCATTTGATCTTCATTGCATTCCAAGTGCCATTTAAGTACTTTTAAACCTCTTTTATAAATGGGGAAGTTGAGGCTGTAGGTTAATAACTTTTCTTAAGATCACTTAGTTAGAAAGTAGATCAAGGGATTGAATCAGTATTTTGAATTGAACTATCCAAGACTTTGCTTGTAATCATTATAATACTTGGATCAGATGAGAACATGTGACAAATGTAGGGCCTCATATATAGCCACTGCTCTTTAAGTGCTACCTATCTCACAGGTGGGGGTTAGAACATTCTGGAGAGATTGGGGTGGCCTAGTGGAACACACATCTGAGCAAAGGACTTTGGATGTAGGTGTGAGTGCAGCATGTATGAAACCGTGGTCCCTAGGAGTGAAATAGGACATGGACCACACCAGTTTTTGTCACTTCCGGTCTCAGACAACACTGTAGTGTCCTGAGATCAGATTCTCTTTGGGTATGGAAAAGAAAGGTATGGGGTAGGAAACCTGCAGAAACAGTCAGGGGAGGATAAGCAGGTGTTGCTACCAGTGGGATTGGAGGTTTAGGAAGCTTGCTTGACTGGCCTAGTCAGGGAAGGCTAATCTGGACATCCCTGGAGAATACTGATTTTTAATTTGAGCTCTTCTTAAACCAGTAACTCGTTTCTGTGTAGGAGCCAGAGTATTAATGTATAAATTAAATATATTCACCCCTAAGGGTGTGAAAGTAGTAGATTTGTTTATTCACATTTGAATGGTTTTCACTGACATCAGTGTTCACCCTTAAGTGTGGATTTTTCCTTTATTGCTCTTTCAAGAGTCCAGGCTCCAGGTACTTTTGTCTTTTTTGGGATCTGCAGGAGAATGTGTATTTATGCTTGGCTGTGACAGATACCAACTGTCTAGATGACTTTGGACAAGTCGCTTTCCTTTTAGGTGCTTGGTAACTCGATCAGCAAATTAAGAATCACCCAAATAGCACCTAAAGGGTTACTGGACAAGGTGCTTTTAAAACTGCATTCAGGGGCGCCTGGGTGGCTCAGTGGGTTAAGCCTCTGCTTTCAGCTCAGGTCATGATTTCAGGGTCCTGGGATCGAGCCCCGCAACGGGCTATGTGCTCGGCAGGGAGCCTGCTTCTTCCTCTCTCTCTGCCTCTGTCTACTTGTGATCTCTCTCTGTCAAATAAATAAATCTTCAAAAACGAAAAAAACCCTCTGCATTCAATCCTGTTTTGCATAGTTGGGCTGGTAAGGTAGAGGATTTGGACCACATGTTTTAAATTTGTAAACCTTAATGGGTTTTAAGGAATGAATATTAAGCTTCTTTAGTGCTCAGTACAATAGACTTGGATAGGTGACTATCAGTATGGAGATGCTTGAACTATAAACAGCTGTTTCTACCTAAAGCCTCATTTTTTAGCACGTGTCAAGCAGGTATTCCTGATGATCAAAAGCTGTAGCATAGGTTACCCCCTGGCTTTTGAGCACCTGCTTTTTCTGTTTGAAGGAGACTGGAAAGCATACTAGGTAATAGGGGTAAAAGTGCTTGTTTTTGGAAATAAGGGCTGGTGATCTTAAACTGACTGATACTGACTGAAAATCCGAAGTATTTCTCCTTTGGGTTTCCAAGAAGTTTTGCATTCATTCACCTCTGTGTTAACTTAGTCAACAAATAATTGAGTGCCTGCCATGTTCCAGGTGCATTTAACACTGGGGATAGAGTAAGGAAGAAGAAAAGGTCCTTGCCCTTGAACAAGTATTTGATGAGGGAGGGGGGCGGGAAAGGTAGAAAGAAATGGAATGAACAAATAGAATTTCAAGTGGTGGTAAGTATTTGGAAAAATAACATGAAGTCATGGCATGGAGTTCCAAGGTAGGGTTGGGGTAGGGGGATGTCTTTTTAGATGAGGTGGCCGCCAAAGGACCTGGGGGAAGAACATTCCAGCCTGAATGAACTTGGAACAAGAAAGGCCAGTGTACTGGAGCATAATTGGGGTTTGGGGTGTGTGCGGTGGAACATTGTGTGTGTCAGGGTGGGGGTTGTTAAGGAGATTGGGAGATTCTGGCAAGAACCAGATCAGGTAGGGTGAGTTTGACAATTTTCCAATTGCAGTGGGTTTTAAGAATCAGGTGATGATTTAATGTGCTTTTACTGAGTTGGATGAGCTTGCAAAATGAAACCTGTGATAACTCCACCTTAAAGGCTTTCAGAAGGTAAATCAAGTAATTAGATTGAGGGTGTTGGGGACAGGGTTGGCGGGGGGAGGCTGTGGTCTGCAAACTGGCATGGATTGTGATCCTGACATTTATATTCCCAGTCCTCTCCCCTTTGGGCCTGGAGAGATTCTTAGTTTATAGAGTGAGTGGGTCTCTTCTGCTTTGGTTATTTTGGAAGAAAGTTTATCTCCAGGGCTGTTGGGACACACAAAATTTGGAAGATCAAACTGAAAGGAACTGAGAGGATTTCTATACCAGATGTGTTTGCCTGCAGATTGAGTGGTGACCCTCATCTGATGGCTGGCCCCCTCAACAGGGCACACACACAGCTGATTAACGTGGAATTGATTTTCTTCATCACTGATAATATGGCCTTTACTTAGTCTCAGAGTTTCAGTATCAAAATCCACAATGAAAACGGACCACCATTAATGACTACATCTGTAAATGTTATATTTCGATGTTTTTAGGTCCTTTGCTCTTCCCACCCTAGAATAAGTCTTGACCAGTCTTCCACCATTTGATTCCCTAGTCATGTCCGGTTTAAAAACTCATTTCCATAACTTTGACTCCTTTCTTTTTATGCCCCCCACCCCCCTTTCTGGGGGCTGCGTTGGACGGTTGTATGTTATACTCAAATGTCATCTCATCCCTTTCCTCATAGATAACTCACTGCTTTTGTTTTAAGTTCTTTCATTCAGCACCTTTCCGCACTCCAGCTTTTAACTCTCTCCTCAAAAGCTGCCTCGCAAAGGGTCATTGCTTGCTCGATGAATATGGGATTATGTGAAGAAGCCAAAGGATGAGAAAAAGATGTGATGAGGGAGCCGGACGCTCTGGAGAATGCTGTTTTGATTGTATTTTGTTTATAGCTGGATGTGACCAGGCTCCCCTAAGGTCGGTTCTAGGAGTTTAAACCTGCAGCTCTGGCTGATGGTGCCCAATAAAATAAAACAAAAAACTTTGCTGCTCCAGTTTTTTCTCAGGGCGGGGTGGGGGCGTTTTCAATTTTCAAGGTCACACAGAGAAGCCGTTTTCGTCTTGGACCCACCCGGGAGGCTGGTTCCTCGCGGGAGCTGGTCTCAGCGCCTTCTGAGTAACGCAGTCTCCAACCGGGCCAGCTTCGGGGCCGTTACAAACCAATTGAAGCCGCGCCCATTAACCGTTTCCAGAATTCCTTTCACCATCTATGTCAGTAGTTTTGATCCGGGGGGAGCTCCGGGACTCCTAGGGCTACAGTGTGGATTCTTGGGCAAACGAGGAGGTTGGTTCTTCAGGCGGGGACGCTTCGTTATTTTTCTTACCTGCCGTTTGGGTCTGCTAATCGTTCCTAGCATCCTGGCTGCGAGGGGTTGGTGCTTGGGAGCGTAGAAGGAGAAGTTTGGAGAAGGCAAAATGGGCCGGGGGAGGGTGTCAGGATGTGCGCGTGTCGGTGGCAAAACGTGGAAGCTTCACAAAATTGGCGCCATGAAGCTAAAGACCGCCACACCGGGACCTCAGCTCGCTCCGCCTAATGGCGGGCCGCACCCGGGCCGGCGAAGCCCACGTTTGTAGTTCCTCCCTCACGCCGACCTCTTGCCCAATCAGTGACTTGGGCTTCGGCAGCTAGGCGCTCATTGGCATTCGCATAAAAGCTCCGGGGTTACTGACGTTTCCACCTCTTCCCGGCCTCTCAGGTAATTGGCGTTGGTGGTAACCAATCAGGAAGAGGATCTGTGGGAACGCCTGCCTTTAACTTAACTGAGCAGCCAATCCGATGGTGCACTCACCTCCCCTTCTACCCAGAGTCACTGCTGCGGCCGCCGCCATTTTAGCGTTTTGTCAGAAGCGTCTGCGCCGCGAGGAAGAGCCCCTGCTGATTTCCGTGCGGGTGAGAGACTCCGAGCCCCTCCACTCTCTATTTTTTTGGTCTTGGTAAATCTTATTTCACTCCTTTGGGCTTCAGGGGTATCGTAGGGGGTCGCAGCCTCCGCACCCGTCTCTGAGAGCAGACCTCGGTGCTGGGCATTGCGCGGTAAGCCTGAAGCAGCCCTTCCCCCACGACCTCCCCCGAGAATACCCTGCTTTCTCCCCACCTTGCCTTCTACCCGACTTGGCTTGGTTTCCTGCTTAGAGGTTTCCATAGAGATAACCGCGTTTTCCTTGGACTCAGGAAAATTGAAACCCTTTTCTAGAATTTTTTGGGCCCCGAGACATTGTTGTCTGGCTGAAGAGTCTGAAGCCCCCTTCTCAGGCCACGCATTTCCCGGTTCTGCAGGACCTCGTAGGATGGCACCTCGGGAGAGGCGTTCTCCACTCTTGCACTTACTGTACTTGTCCTCATGCCTCGCTCTCCGGCCCGGGTCGCCGGTTCATTGCTTCCAAAGGAAACCCGAAAACGTAGCCATTATAAAGCCCACTTTTCCCGGAAATGGTGGCCGCTCGCTCGGTTACAAGAGGAAGAGCTAATTCGTAATTTCAGGAGTCTGTTTAGCCAGCCAGTAGTCAGACCTTCGTTTTCTGACCTCACAGTGGCCAGAAAAGCCCAGTATCTCTAGCCCTGCGTGTATGCCCTCGTTTTCATTTCCATTTTCGTTAGAAGCTTCCCAGCTCTTCTCAAACCCTTTGTCTACTAAGGACCTTTTTGTTACAGACATCCCATTCTTACCGGTTCTGCCGTTTGTACCGTAGTGGGCTTCCTTATTCCCACTTTCCTTTGATTGTTCTGTGGTGGTGGGCGTGTAAGAGAAAGGGAAAACTGGAAAAATTCGCTAGAGTATTTTTTTGTTTTGTTGTAATTGACGTGAGCCTTAGGTCTTTTGTTAGAAAATTTGTTTCTTCCCCTGCAGGCTGTGTCGAGATGGTGAAGCTGTTCATCGGAAACCTGCCCCGGGAGGCCACAGAGCAGGAGATCCGCTCACTCTTCGAGCAGTATGGGAAGGTGCTGGAATGTGACATCATTAAGAACTACGGCTTTGTGCACATAGAGGACAAGACGGCGGCCGAGGATGCCATCCGCAACCTGCACCACTACAAGCTGCACGGGGTGAACATCAACGTGGAAGCCAGCAAGAATAAGAGCAAAACCTCCACAAAGTTGCACGTGGGCAACATCAGTCCCACCTGTACCAACAAAGAGCTTCGGGCCAAGTTTGAGGAGTATGGTCCAGTCATCGAATGTGACATCGTGAAAGATTATGCCTTCGTACACATGGAGCGGGCAGAGGATGCAGTGGAGGCCATCAGGGGCCTTGACAACACAGAGTTTCAAGGTGAACCACCCTCTTTGGAAAGAGGGCTGAACACAGGCTATGTGCAGAAAATAGGTTGGATAAGTAAAGGGAGGGGTTTGGGGTAGAGATACAGCTGTTGGTGTTGACGGTGAAGCACTATGGGTGATGGACTTAAAATGGAGAATGCATGGGATGTAGAGGCTTTACCTTAGGCCAGTGTCTACCACATGGCTTTAGTTTGGAACTCTTAAGACTCCTATGCCTAGTAGCACAGAAATTCTTTTCCTTTGATCTCCCCACTTATCTTGTCTTTTTAATTTTTTTTCCCTTTTCTTGGTAGAGCACATTCCATTGGTTCACTCTGAATTTATTGCCTCAGCCCAGTATCAGCATTATATCTTATTTTACGTATAAAGAACCTGGCAAGAGTATCCTAAGCAACACTTTTGGGAGCAGAATCCCTGTTAAGCACCGCCCCCCATCCCAACTCATAACTTCCCAGTAAAGATAAGTGGTCATTAAATAACTAGTTTTGAGATAACTGGTGTCTTTAAAGGCTTATCGCTCTTGTTGATTTTCTATTATGTTTGTACCAAGAGGTTCTCTTTGGAGGTTGAGGCTACTCCAGAATAAAAGTCTGATTTTAGGAGTTTCTGAGGAGGATATTTTGGGGCTTGGGGGGCAATAATGGCAATGCCTTTTCACCCTTGGAGGGTAGACTGAACATCCTTGGTGAATAGAGCATCTAGATGGGTGTTAACCTTAGAGCCTTGGCTAGATTGTTAGTGTGCCTGGAGGGCAGCATGAGTAATGGTATGGATTGTCCCTTTATATGGAAGGTTTTATCTTTTCTTGGTTTAAGATTTGAGCTCCTGTGGCAAGAGTGGCAATGGGGAAGGGTGAGTGTGGTAACCATGGTGAGTTGCTAACTCTTCTCCCACCCCTCCACCCCTCCCATTTGTGTCCTTAGTATCAAAAAGCCATTTCCTTTTGGTTGTGACTACTTCCGAGTTACGGGATACTGCCACAACTTGTTGCTACATTTTTAAAAGTATATTCCAACCTTTTTAGCCCAGACAGGATAGTTACTGCTTCCTTTCCTGAGTACTCCTCTTGTTAAGAGTCATTGCTGCTGTTTTGGTGTTTATTTCCCTTAAATTGGACCTTTCTTAGAGCTGGAGGACTGATCATCGTTCCTCCAAATAATGGATGCACTGTGTCGTGGGTATTGCTGTGCATTATTAAGAAAAGTGTCACTAGTCTCTCAGGTCTAGTTTTTCTTTTTTAATTGGTAAGTTGAGAATTGTTTGCTGTCAACAACTTAATTGGGGTCAAGACTGCCTTTGTGGAGGGTTTGTGATATGATACATAATTTTTGGACACTCTTCTCTCCACTTTAATCCAGTCATAGAATGGGTGGCTGTGCCTGCTTGTTAGTAGTCACATGTTAAGGGGAGGCCAGTGTGTACCAGTTCAGGACAGCTTATGCGGTAAGGACGGCATAACTTTTGGCATATGAACTGTAGACTCTCTGGTGCTGTTTATGCTTATTTTTATTTTCGCTGCTTTTCTTACTGTTAGTCATTCTCCTTAGTACTGTTCAGTAGAGTTCTTTGTGTACAAGGAGTAGCAGTGTTTATTAAGGTGGTCTTCTAACTCTTTTAGTTTTTCAGTGTCTGTTGTGTTCTCTATTGTTTGCTCATTTAAAAGACATCAATTGCAGATATTTTTAAAGACTTTTTTCCCCTCCTGGCTTTGGAATTGACGCATCCTTAGATCAGGGCATTAGCTAATGATCAGGGTGTTAGCTAATGACCTTTATGTCGTGCATGTGCAAGGTTCCTTGCTTGTGTTTGTTTTCTCTGGTTTTGTTAGGTGCCAAAGTGGCCCCATGGGCAAATGCCAGAGGGAGATAGGTGAGCACTTTAAAACAGTCAAGTACTTAATTGGGTATCTTAGCTCTTAACTTGCAGTCTGTCTACACTTACAAGATGTAATGTTTATAGCAGGATTTTTGGGGGGTAGTTTGATCCTTCACCTCCTTTTCCCGCTTCCCAGGACTTTTAAGTTTGCACGTAAAATTGTCCATTTACCAACTTCTGTATTGTTAGATCCAAATAGAAGACTTAACTCTTGACTCTCTCCTACTTCTAACCATTCACTTTGATATCTGCATGTTTGGATACATCATAGCCACTTGCATTGGAAGTTTTTGCTGGAATTTTGCTTACAAGTAAATAGGTAGATAATGTTAGCTGGAAACTATCTGTGAAAAGATTTTAAACATTAAACTTCTAGAAAAGTTTCTTTTGTAAAGTTTTCCAGAAGTAGTATTTTTTTATTTCCAGAATATAAATTGTAATTTTCAGCAGAAGGTAGCATTACTAATTGTGTATTTTTAGAATCTCTCGGATGCCTAGTTTTAAGTAGAAAAAGTACTTTAATCTTGTTAAAACGAACTCTTTGATCCACTAATATTACTGGTTAGTCTTAGTTTTTGTCACCCTTCTTCCCCTTTTTCTTCCATGTTTTTCAGATCTTTCTAAGAATTCAGGCATCTTGTGAATTGCCTGTCCTGTTTCCTTAGGAGGTCACTGAAGTTAGCTATCAGATTGTAAAGAATCTTTGGTGGAATGACTGTCAGGACCAGCAATTGAAAGGACTGTGTTAAGGAGAAAGACAGTCCTTCACTGTGTATTTATTGTCCCTTTTCCCCCAATTCATGAGTGTTGTTCCAGAAATCTTGAAACTTGCTTATCACATTTAGCCACAGATCATGTTTGGGTCATATTCTCAATCAGTGGTAACTCTAGGGTCTTAATCTCTTTGATTTGGGGTTGGGGAGCTAGGGGGCTGGCCTTTGCATTATCCCACTTAATGAAAGCACTCTTGGTAGTGAAGATGGGAAATGTCAGAAGCTTGGAGGAGTCTTACTGTAGTTTCTTTTGACAGTGGGCCAGTGTTCAGGGTAGTTTTTGTCTGCAGTGACTTGGCAAAGGATGAAGTGCTTGTTTTTGGGCACAAGCATTAAACTAGTGTTAGAGCTGAAACACTTGTCATCTAATTGATCTTTGCCTGAAATCAAGTCATTATATTGAGTTTATATGGTGGATTTTTTTTTTTTTTT
>ML110006.1:0-28698 GCA_003697995.1 Taxidea taxus jeffersonii | reverse complement strand
CCAGATTCAAACATACTTTTTTTGACTTTTACCCCAGAGAGCTAATTGAAACCTTTCTTTCTTTCTTTCTTTCTTTTTTTTGGGGGGGCTCTCATGATAATTTGTGATGTGAAAATAACCTTTTCTGAGGAATGCAAACGTTAACTTCAAGAGAAATGCATTGTCTTTGCTTAATTTCCTGAAAAAGTATTCGCTATTTAATTTAGAGAAAGGCCCAGCCTGGGATTGCTTGACCTTCCCAGTTACTCCCTGGCCTTCAAGCTCTTTTCACTTGTAGAGGTTATTGTGATACTGGGAATGGGTACAAGTAAATTTAAAAGGATTGTCAAGTTACCAGACTTCATAAAGATGTTTGTTCTTTGAAGTTTTAAGTAGGAAAGCCCTTTTGAGCTTTGCTGTAAAGCCCCTGTATTGTGCTCTCTTTCAGGTGGGATGTGTGTGGGCTGAAATTCCGAGCTGCGGTTGTGCATGAGAATACACCCTTCGTGGTACCCCATCTCCGGGACGTTCTCGGCTCTGTACGTTCAGTCCCTCAGGAACCGTGGACCTTAATTTACCTTGCTAAGTTCAGACCACCTCTTCCTTTCCTCCTTCCTGCCCATTTTCCCATTCTTCCTGTTCTTTAATACTTCTGTAGTTTCCCATTTATGTTCTGTTCTCCCAGCAGGCCTCATTGTATGCAGAAACTGTGGTGGGGTTGTGCTGTCTCCCCGCCTCCTGCTTCCAGTGGGTGTTGGACTTGGGAATGACCTTGATGAGAGTGTCACTACTCCTGAGTCTTTTTGGCCCAAAGGCTTGTGGCGGGATACACATAGAGTTGAATAACTTTTTTTCCCCCCTGTGAAATAAATGGTTTTTCAACTTAGGGTATGTGTGCTTTGAGAGAGTTTTTGCTTGGGCTTGTGTCTGGATTCTTTATTTGTCCCTGGAAGAGAAGGGGAGGGTCAGCGAGCTTGATATTGAGCTTGGGGTGAACATCATTGCTGTTACTTTATTGTAGGTAGAACTTATAGGTACAAAAGGAAAAAGAGGTTGTGTGCAGAAGAACCCAGGTAGTCTTATTCCAGTAAAGACGTCTTCCCACTAGTCCACATTAGTAGTAAAACCAACTATTTACTAGTAGTTTTTTGAGATACAGGTTTTTCCTTGTCTGCAAAGCAGTCATCATGTACCTCTTAACTACCATTCTAACCACCCAGACAGTACATCTAGCCTGGTTTATTGCCAAGATAGAGTTTCAGGAAAAGGAAGTGTTTGAAGGAATAGGTCAGCTTTCATTTTTCATGCCATATGGAAAAAGTTGTGGCCCTGTCAGCATTCTGCTGCTACTTTAGGCCAGTAAGTAACATTTTGATGCCTTTCACCATGTTTTTATAGCTCTGCCAAAATCCAAAGAATACCTGAATGGTACCACTAGCAACTCATTAACTTGTACTTAGAGCCTTTAGAATGATAGGTACAGAAAAGGACCCAGCAATGAGCTTTAGGATATTTAATAAGGTGCATGGGGATGAGTACAAGAAAGAGCCACTGCCTTTTTGGCTCCAGGCTTCTGTCAAACAGACTGTCTCCCAGATTTTTTTTCTTCTCTGTACCTTGGTGCCAGTTTTAACATTATAAATAGTAAGGCTTTATGTAGGGTATTTTCTAGTACCATTCATTTAATAAATACTGAGCATCTACAGTATCCCTTTAGGAAAGGTGGATTGTGATGGAAGATAAAAAGGATCTGGTATTTAGTTGAGTGAATTCTCAATTTTTCTACTTGAGGCTTCTGCCTGTGACTGGTTCTAATTCATAGATGGCCGAGATGGAAATAACTGTATGTATATGACTTGTAACTTACTGAATGTATCCTCTGTATGAAACCCCATGATGGGTCATTTATGTGTTCTCATTTAATACTCCCAGCAACCATTTTTCTGTAAATTATGTTTGATTCCTCTTACCCTCAAAATACAAATAATTGCTGAACACAGAGGCTGTCTATGATTGAGAGGTCTAGTGACTAAGATAACAGTTTCAGGAAAACTCTTGGTGGAGCTAAGGAGATTAAAGTTGAGAATAGTTACTAGCTTCTACAGATAAGAAGTGGTCAATAACGAAGATTATGAGTATAGTCTAGAATTAACTCTCTTTGCATTTGTCTCTTTTATCTTTCTTGGCTGGGTCTGCCAGTCCCACTTCTTCGAGGGTGGTGCCTGCTTTGATTATCCCTTTTCTCTGAAAAGATGGACCCATCTCTCTTTGGCACTTTCATTGGTGCACCCATTCGCCTGATAGGTGGAATTGGCAAATTGGAAAAGATGGAGACTAACCGTATTCATTGCTTCAACAAATACTTTGGTATTCTGCAAGGTATTGTTGTGGGTGCTGGATATAGTTCTGGAGTTTATGGTATGGGGGAGGGGACAAAGTAATGCCAAATAGAATTTTATTTAGATGTGAGTAGTGGGAAGGTGGTTTTTTTTTGAGGTGATGACATGTCATAGTAGAGTAGCTATGGAGGTAATATATTTTTCTTTATAAAACACAGTGGTTAAAATTCGAAAGGGAATTCTTTTTTCAGAGCATGTCTCCCTGTAACAGCCTAAGCAGTTTTTCATGACTCAAAATCTGGGCTGGTTTAATGCTTCATTCCTACTGTGCTTGATTATTGTTAAAAGGCAAAACTATTAAGAACAGTGGAAATGAATTCTAAAATTTTATTTAAATCGGACTTGCTGATATTTCAGCATTAAGTTTTTTGAAATTAGTGTTTAAGCTTTTAGTTAGATGGACCTCTGAGTTGAGGCTAGTCTGCTCCGTGTCATAGAATTATATGGTATATCTTCGCTCAGGAGTCCTGTGGTAGTTGAAGAGTAATGCATTCATACACGGATTTCTGTAGCCTTCCACCATTCCTTCTGTTGAGCGAAGTGTGCTTAGCATCCGCCTGAGAGCTGGCTTTGTAGTTCACGAAGAAGGTTGGTCACCTACTGCGTGTAAGTACACGTACGGAGAATACAGAGATGCCTGTTCTCACCTTGGCTGCCAGCAGCTTTCCGCCTGGGCCTTGGGTGTGCAGCTCACTGTTTCATCACTGGAAGTCAGGTGGGGATGGGGATGGTCACACTTCTGTAGTGTTGGCATCTGGCCCAGATCTGACCCCTCTCATTCTGGGTGGGTCGTAGGACTTAGGAGAGCTAGTTCTCAGGTGATACTGGGGTTTGATTTGGTGTTAGACCTTAACTTTGACATTAAAGAGTCTTCCAGGCCTCAGAATTGGGCTTCGCTTGGGTGAATGCCAAATCAGGCTCCGTAGCCCAGAGCTACCTCACACTAAACTAGACTCTAGGGAGATAGAGCCCTGAGAGGTAGAGCATTGGCATGGTGGTTTTGTTCTTCTTAGATTTTATTCATTTATTTGACAGAAAGTACAACCGGGGACCAGCAGAGAAGAAGCAGGCTCCCCACTGCGCAGGAAGCCTGATGCAGGGCTTGATCCCAGGAACCTGGGATCATCATCCAAACTGAAGGCAGACCCTTAACTGAGCCACCCAAGCGCCCCAGCATTGTGGGATTAAGTGCTGTTGCAAACTACTGGAGTGATGTTTGCTAAGTACTGGCGTTTTGGGAGGTCTCATGCTGAGGTAAAAACTCCCAGAATTGGGAAGTCCCAGGAGCACTTTGCTTTGGGCTTAAAGAACAGTATAGTCTTGGTTTAAGCAGAGCAAAGTAGAATTACACAAGGGAATTCCAAGACAGAATTTTAAAATTCATGTATTTTAACATTTTGAGGAAATTTTTGGTTCATTTGAAGAGTGTGGAGCTTGAATTCTTGATAAGTACATAGAAAATAAATGAAAAAAACAAATGTTTTACCAAAACTTGTAAAATAGAATTATGGGGCTCAACCTAGTCACGATCATGTCAGCACTGTTAGTAATACAGTTGTCAGCTAATTAAATTGGGAGAATGGGGAACTGTGGATGAGTGAATTATGAGATGTGTAAGAGCAAAACCGTTCCATTGTAGAAATTAACATAATTTTAGGAAGTGGTAAATGGAGAATAATGACAATCTGAGTCCCATAAAGGTAAGAAGAGCTATAAAAAGTTTCTGGAGAGAGAAACAAGAGACTTGAAAAGTTCATATGCTATTTGTTAAACCATGTTCGTGGATTTTTTTTTTTTTTTTTTTAAGATTTTATTTGATGGAGCACGAGTAGCCAGAGCGGTAGGGAGAGGGAGAAGCAGGCTCCCCAGTGAACAGGCAGCCCGACATGGGGCTTGATCCAAGGGCCCTGGGATCGATCATGACCCGAGCCAAAGGCAGCCGCCTAACCAACTGAGCCACCCTGGCACCCCTCCTGGATTATTTTGACAAAAATAAACTTATGCTAACAGTTTGTTAATCTTGAGGCGATGGCTGAACACTCAAGTGAACCTTTTCAGCTGAAAGGAGCAGGGACTTGTGTTACTTTATTGACAAGTAAATAGTGTTTCTGAGATAACAGGGCAGGGATGGTGCTAGCAGTCCCATCATGTAGATAAGACACCAAAGAAAGGAAGTGCTTAGTGGTAAGTAAACATTAAAAACTGAATTGAGCATTTTATTACTGCTCCTGTTTTGTCTAACTTGTCAAGGCCAACAGAGGGAAACTGCTCTTTTCTTTGTCCACCAGGGCTAGTTCTTCCTTTAAGCGCTGAGCTTGCTGGTTTCATTCAGCACCTGTATCCAACATGCTGAGTTGTCCTTACTCCATTATGTAACAAGATGGGACCTCTCTCAGTTTCACTATGTAGGAAGTGTTAAAACCAGATGTGAGGGTCTGGAGCTTCCTGAGTATAGAACTTCCAGTCTTACTGATATCATCCAGGCTGTTGCAAGAGGAGGAAGGTAGATAGTTTTTACCCAATGGCTTGAGCTGAAGTAGGACTTTCTGATTTATTTATAGACTTGAAGTGGTTTGAATAATAGGCGTGAGTAATGAACAAAAGTTTTTCCTGGAAAGCCTGGGAGCTCAGATGCCAAAAAACGTTTCCTATAGTTTCACCATGGTACCATCTATAAAAATGCCGAAGACCTGGTGAAGATGGGGAACCAGATTTTGAATATATTTTAGTTTAAAAAAAAATTTTTTTTTAAAAGATGATTTATTTATTTGTCAGAGAGAGTGAGCACAGGCAGACAGAGTGACAGGCAGAGGCAGAGGGAGAAGCAGGCTCCCTGCTGAGCAAGGAGCCCGATGCAGAACTCGATCCCAGGACTCTGGGATCATGACCTGAGCCGAAGGCAGCTGCTTAACTAACTGAGCCACCCAGGTGTCCCTAAAAAAAGTTTTATGGAATGAAATTAACATGAGGTTATAGGATTATATTTATTTAATACATTTTCCTCATGTCTTTTAGTATTTCTGAAATTTGAATGTATTTTGATACCCATAGTCAGCAGTGTCTGGGTTTTAGTGGTATGTGAAACAATGATGCACCTTAAAATCAATGACATTTTGTATTAAATGAAATACGGTTATGTTGATGAATGCAAATGTATCTGTAAGCTATATTCATAGAAGTGGAATGGCATTTTACATTTTGGTACATGTCAGATTGTTTTCAAAAGCTGTACAGTTTAGGGGCTCCTAGGTGGCTCAATCCATTAGGCATCTGACTCTTGGTTTTAGATCAGGTTATGATCTCAGGGTCGTGGGATCGACCCCCATGTTGGACTCCATCTTCAGCACATCTGCTTGAAATACTCCCTCCCTCCCTCTCTGAATAAAATCTTTACAAGAAAAAAAAAAGTTATTACAGTTTATATTCCCTCCAGCTAGGTATGAAAATGTTTACTTAAGCCCTGATCCAGTGCATTGTTGATCTTTTCCAGCCTAATAGTTAAAAATGGTATAGTTAGGGGCGCCTGGGTGGCTCAGTGGGTTAAAGCCTCTGCCTTGGGCTCAGGTCATGATCTCAGGGTCCTGGGATCGAGCCTTGCATCGGGCTTTCTGCTCATCAGAGAGCCTGCTTCCTCTTCCCTCTCTGCCTGCCTCTCTGCCTATTTGTGATCTCTGTCAAATAAATAAAATCTTGGGACGCCTGGGTGCTCAGTGGGTTAAGCCGCTGCCTTCGGCTCGGGTCATGATCTCAGGGTCCTGGGATCGAGTCCCGCATCGGGCTCTCTGCTCAGCAGGGAGCCTGTTCCCCCCCCCACCCTCTCTCTCTCTGCCTGCCTCTCTGCCTACTTGTGATCTCTCTCTGTCAAATAAATAAATAAAATCTTTTAAAAAAATAAATAAAATCTTTAAAAAAATATATAGTTGAACTTAGCATCTGTTTTTAACAGCCATTTGTATTCCTTTTTCTCTTCATATTCTTAGTTCTTAACCTCTTTTAAAAAGAGTATTGGTTTTATTAATTTGTGGAAACAATATATAAATTAAGGAAATTTTGTGATCTGAGTTGCCAGTGTTTTTTCGTTTGTCACTTCATGATGTTTTTGTCATGTAGAAAAGTTAAATGTGTGGTAGTTGAATTTCCAGCTTTTTTTTCTTAAGACTTGAGGATATTGCATCATACTTGGGATCTCTGCACTTGAAAAAGAAAAGAATTGGAGCACCTGCGTGGCTCAGTCATTAGGTGTCTGCCTTCAGCTCCAGTCATGATCCCAGGGTTGTGGGATCAAGTCCCGCATTGGGCTCCCTGCTCAGTGGGAGACCTGCTTCTCCCTCTCCCACTCCCCCTGCTTGTGTTCCCTCTCACACTATGTCTCTCTCTGTCAAATAAGTAAATAAAATCTTTTAAAAAAAAATAAGAAAATTCTTAGCTTTGGGGCGCCTGGGTGGCTCAGTGTTAAAGCCTCTGCCTTTGGCTCGGGTCATGATCTCAGGGTCCTGGGATCAAGCCCCGCATCAGGCTCTGCTCAGCAGGAAGCCTGCTTCCCCCCTCTCTCTGCCTGCCTCTCTGCCTACTCGTGATCTCTGTCAAAATAAATAAAACCTTTAAAAAAAAAATTCTTAGCTTTTTTTCTGGTACTTTTTTGGTTTCATTTTTTAAATTGAGAATTTTAATCTATTTGGAATTTATTTGTATGAAGTGTGACAGAGATCTCTAACTTTTTTTTTTTCAGATGGTGACTCAGTTGGGGAACTAGTTGAAAGAAATCTCAATTGCAGTGGAATGAAGGGATTAAAATAATGCTATTTAGAACATACCTCTCTTTTTCTGATTATAAGAAGGAAGAAATTCTAGCACCCTTTTTGATGAAAGACTGGAATGAACAGGGCATGGATGCCTCCTACCTACTCTAACAAACCCTGCCTATCGAGGGAGGAACCAGTGCCTTAGACTAATTATTAAATCATAGTTTCTAGTGGTTGGCCTGGCAGCAAAATCAACCCTTGTGAATCTGTGCCTAGAGTGCTTAAAAGTACTTGGGCTTTACTTTATGGAGTGTTAATCAGGTTTGTTGGGATTGGCATGCCTGTCCTTCAGGATTCATTCTGTAGGATTCAACCTACAGAGCTTGATGAAGACCTGGTGGTGCTCCCCAGTCCATTAGTGGCAATGCCCAGGACTTCTCTATCAGGGTGGGGGCCCATCTCGGCTCTTAGTCAAGATGGATGAGACTTATTTTTCCTTCCTCCCCTGTTTCTTCTCTATGTTATAACACTTTCTAACTCCGGTGGAAAGCATACATACCAACTTGGGGGCAGACACACAAGTTTTAGCTCCTTGAAATTTTCTTTGGCAAATTACACTCATTGGTAGTCTTAAGACAAAATTTCGTTGCTCATATTTGGTGAGGGGGCTCATTTTACTTGATTGGGCTGCTCCAGTTCCATCTCTGCATCGGCCTGTGTGACCTGTTCTTATGTTTGCTCTCTTAGGAGTTATTCAGGTCTTACGGCCATTTCCTTGGAATAGGCCGTGTGCAATATGTAAGTTATCTGGCTGCAAGGTATATCTTTGACTTGGCCCAGGTTATGGGCCATTACGTTGGCCTAAGTAGAGCTCTTAATCCCTCAGGTTCTCAGTGGAGCAGTAGACTTGCTGAACCTTTACCCCAGTGGCTTTTCGATAGTAGTCGGAGGACAAGTTAAAGGATTTAGTGCTATATTAGTAGATGTCTTACTTTCTTGGGTGTCCAGAGCCATGGGTTTTTTGTTTTTATTTTCCCTTCTTGGCATCCAGTTCTTCTACATTTTTATGCTGCAGCAAGAAGAGTCCCCCCCACCTTTCCCAATTTCACCAAACCGGTGGACAGACTTTACATGGCACGATGTATTATGTTGACTAGCTTTCCTTCTAGTGCGTGGCTTTTCATCAGAAACTAATTTCTTATGTAGCTCATATAACTGGATTTAGAAAGTTATGATAGACCTTAATGATAGGCTTTTATCAAAGTGAATAATGGAAATGGTAGCTGGACATCATAAAAAAAACCAATTAAGTGGGGCGTCTGGGTGGCTCAGTGGGTTAAGCCTTGCCCTTCAGCTCAGGTCATGATCTCAGGGTCCTGGGATCGAGCCCCTCGTCGGGCTCTCTGCTTAGCAGAAAGCCTGCTCCCTTCTCTCTCTGACTGCCTCTCTGCCTACTTGTGATCTCTTTCTCAAATAAATAAAATCTTCAAAAAAGGAAGCGTTGAGTATGCAGTGTTAGAGTGAGAGCAGTGTATGTGTGTGCAGATTACTATGATAAATAGGGGCCAAGCTTCACTGAGAGACTGAGATTTGAGCAGATTGGAATGAGGTAAGAGTTAACCAAACAGACCTCTAGTATTCTAAGTGGAGAGAACAGCTTGATCAAGACCCCCAAAGCATTGTTGCTGGCCAGTTCTAACAGTAAGCCTGGACAGAGCAAGAGTGGAGTGACAGAGAGTAGTAGAGAAGGTTAGATCCTTAAATGATGGAGTGATGGGGCAGATCATCTAAGACCTGTTTGGCCTTTACTCTTTTTTTTTTTTTTAAGATTTTATTTATTTGACAGAGATTACAAATAGGCAGAGAGGCAGGCAGAGAGAGAGGAAGGGAAGCAGGCTCCCCACTGAGCAGAGAACCCGATGTGGGACTCCATCCCAGGACCCTGGGATCATGACCCAAGCCGAAGGCAGAGGCTTTAACCCACTGAACCACCCAGGCACCCCTTTTTGTATTTTTTGTAAAGAATTTTATTTATTTGTTAGAACAAGCAGGGGGAGTGGCAGGCAGAAGGAGAGGGAGAAGCAGACTCCAAGCAGACTCCCTGCAGAGCAAGGAAGCCTAATGTGGGATTCGATCCCAGGAGAGATCTTAACCGACTGAGCCACCCAGGTGCATTGACCTTTACTCTTGAGTGAAATAGTCCTGTATTGATTTTTAGGGTGACACACTTTTATTTTTTGTGTGTGTGTGTGACACACTTTTAAAGATTTTATTTATTTATTTGAAAGAGAGAGATCACAAATAGGCAAAGAGGCAGGGGGAGGGGGAAGCAGGCTCCCTGCTGAGCAGAGAGCCTGATGTGGGACTCTATCCCAGGACCCTGAGATCCTAACCTGAGCCAAAGGCAGAGGCTTAACCCACTGAGCCACCCAGGCACCCCTGATGCACTTTTTATAAAGAAAAAAAAAAGGGTTTATTGAGGTGTTCTTTGTATGAAGTAAAATAACACTGATTTTAAGAATACAGTTTGATAACACTGATAAATTACAAGATGAACATTTTTGTCACCCCGAAAGTCCCTGGTACTGCTTTGCAGTTAATCCTCTCAGCTCTTGGCCCATTTTTAGGTCATCTGTCTACTTCTATCTTTGGTATTAGTATTTTGACATAGTTGATTACTTTCTATTCCTTTTTTTAAAAAAATAAGATTTTATTTTTTTATTTGACAGAGCAAGAACGGGAACACAAGCAGGGAGAGTGGGAGAGGGATAAGCAGGCTTCCCCCAGAGCAGAGAGCCCGATGCGGGGCTTGACCCCAGGACCCTGGGATCATGACCTGAGCCAAAGGCAGAGGCTTAACCCACTGAGCCACCCGGGCATCCTTACTCTCTGTTCCCTTAACACTTAATTCATTTGGCTTACAGGACATGACACCTGGTTTTCCTACCTTTTCAACTTCCTCTGCTTGTTCTTCTCTCTTTGACCTATTGATGTTAGAGGCGCCATAGTTCAGCTCTGGGTCTTTGGTGACCCTGTGAATTCAAATGCCAATGCCATCTGTATATCAGCATTCTCGTGTTAAATCTCTGGTCCATGTCTTCCGAATTTCAGCTTCATGTTCTACTGCCCATTTGTTATTTTTGCTCGAGTGTCTGGTATTTCAAAGTTTGTGTAAATTGGATCTTCTGGTAAGTATCCCCTTCCACCACCACTCCTCTTGTTCCCTTCCCTTATCTCTGTTGATGGAGATTCCATACTTCAGTTATTCTGGCCAAGAACTTGGTTCCACCCACATTCAGTCCATTAGGAATCCTGCTAGTTTTACTTCTCACAATCTTCCCTCCCGACTGTTGGTCCTCTAGTAAGAGCCACCATATTCTCTCCCCTGGATTTCCTAAGTTCTTTCTTAGGATGTCCCTGCTTCTACAGTATCTACTGTCTGTTCACAGTATAGCGACTGGAGTGATCCTTTAATCTGCCATCTGCTCACAGCATAGCAACCGGAGTGGTCCTTTTTTCAATTTTATTTTATTATTATCATTGTTATTTTAGTTAAGTAGGCCCCATGCCTCATGTGGGGCTTGAACTTAGGACCTGGAGATCAAGAGTTCCATGGTCTACTGGCTGAGCTTCCAGGTGCCCCTCAGAGTGATGCTTTTAAAGTGGAAATCAGATAGTATGAAACACCCCACCCCTTAATCTCCCTACCCCATCTAAGGGTTCTTCCTTTCATTCAGTCAGAGTCAGAATCCAGTGAAAGGCCTGTAAAGCCCTACATAATCTGCCCCATTTCTCACCTTAGCTTTCTCTGTCCTACACCTTTGCTCACTGGGCTTCCGCTATACCGTATCCTGGACTTTTTACAGCCAGGCCTCTTTTCCCTTAGCATTTACACTGGCTTGTTCTCTAGATGTTCTTTAAAGTCCCCCCTGCTCTTTTTTTAAAAAACAGCAGATTCGGGTTTTCAGGGTGAAAGGAAGCTGATAAGTTTCCAGGGAAGTGAAAATGAAGCTGGGGTTCTATTCTCTCTTTTCTTCATGCTCTCCATTTTAGTGGTATCACCAGTTCCCTTGGCTTTTTACCTATCATCTGTATTCTGAAATTTCCCAGATGTGCATCTCTAGCCCCCGACTTTTCTTCTCTATGCTCAAGCAGGTTGCTTGTCCAAAAGGCAGTGGAAGTGTGATTTGGATTTGTTCCTTTGGTTTCCTCTAATTTTGATAACTGCCGCTCTAAGGGCAATCAGTTGTCCTCGGTATATGCTTTTGAAACTCCATGGGTATTCCTTGGTCTAGATGGAAAGGGTCAGAAAAGAGGAGAAAAACTTAATTCTTACAAGTGTTGGTGGGGAAAGGCTTCCTGATGTAGCTGTTATAGAGACATTGGGTTTTTTATGTGCCAGAAACTGGATCTCTCACGTCTTCAGGTGATATCACCAGTACCCCTTCCTTCCTTTTTGTTTCTTTTAATTCCTCTATGTAAACTACCTAAGGTGGATGCTAAATCTGGATGCTCCCAGAGTTCTCTTGGACCATCTTCTGTCTACAGTCTCTCTCTGGGTTCCCCTCCCTGCTCCCCACCCTCTGCTGGGACATTGGGCAGTGTGAAGTTTTTAATTGTCAAAACTGGGGGGATGCTCCTGGTATCTAGTGGGCAGAGTCCAGGGATACTGCTAAGTATCCTGCAACGCACAGGGAGGAATTCCTCCCCCCAAAGAATTACCTAGCCCCAGATCTCGATAGTGCCAAGGTTGAAACCCTGTTCTAGGCAATTATTAATTCCTTCGGTTTTGTATACCAGCTGAAGTTGTGCTGTGCAGTACAATAGCCACACACCGATAGGGTGCCGTGAGCCGAAGATATCCGTGGGTTTCAGAAGCTTAGTATGAAAAATAATGTAAGACATTCATGTTTAAGTGCTCATATCAAATTATATGAAATAATGTATATATGGGTTAAATTATTAAATAGTTAATTTAACCTTTTTCTTTTTACTTTTCTAAATGTGGCACCTGGGTGGCTCAGTTGGTTAAGCGTTCAGCTCAGGTCATGATCTAAAGTCCCAGGATCAAGTCCCACGTTGGGCTCCCTGCTCTGTGGGGAGTCTGCTTCTCCCTCTGGCCCTCCCCCTTCTCATGCTCTCTCTCGCTCTTTCTCTCTCAAATAAATAAAATCTTAAAAAAAAAATAAATGCGGCTGGCTGTTAGGAGTGTTCAAACCACAGTTGACCCTTGAACCATACACATTTGAACTGTGTGGATTCACTTATATGTAGGTTTTTTCCAGTAACTGTGTTTTCTCGTCCTTACAGATTTTCTTAGTATTTTCCTAGCTTGCTTTATTGTAAGGATACGATATGTATCATGTAAAGCATACAGAATACCTGTCAATCAACTGGTTTATGTTATCAGTAAGGCTTCCAGTCAACAGTAGGCTTATTAGTAGTTAAGCTTTTGGGAATCAAAAGTTGTATGTGGATTTTTGACTACACAGGGTCTCTGTGCCCCAACTTCCATCTTGTTCAAGGGTCAACTACATATGAAGCTTGCATTTGCGGCTCACGTTATTTCTGTTGGATTACACTGATCTGGCTGCCGAAGAATGAAATTTACTTCTCTTGTCCCAAACCTCTTCTCTGTGCTCGGAGTTCAGGGATCCAGAGACCTACAGAGCTTTCTCCGTGGTTGTCTTCTTCTTCTTCTTTTTTTTTTTTTTTTAAGATTTATTTTTTAAGGTATTATTTATTTGAGAGAGAGAACGAACGGGGAGGGGCAGGGGGAGAAAGAGAAGCAGACTCCCTGCTGATTGCTCGGAGCCTGACACGGGTCTCCCTCCCAGCACCCCTGGGATCATGACCTGAGCCGAAGTCAGATGCTCAACCCACTGAGCCATCCAGGCAGCCCCAGAGATTTATTTATTTATTTGAGTGAGGGCGCATGAGTGGGGGCGGGGGGCAGTGGGAGAAAGAGAATCTCAGGCAGATTCTGTGCTGATTGTGGAGCCTGACCCGGGGCTCTGTTGTCAACCCGAGATGACCTGAGCCAAAACCAGGAGTTGGATGCTTAACCAGCTGAGCCACCCAGGCATTCCTCTGTGGTTGTCTTAATACGCTCAGATTCAATATGACTAGACTAGACTAGAATAGAATTCCTGAGTCTCTCCACTCCAAAAGTGATTTTTCCTCCAGCCTTCCCTGTATCTTTATTTCTTACTTTTTAAAAATTTTTAGATTTTTATTTATTTGACAGCACAGTCAGGGGAAGCCAGCTGGCAGTGGGAGGTGGAGAAGCAGGCTCCCTGTGGAGTAGGGAGCCTGATGCGGAGCTCCAATCCCAGGACCCTCAGAATCATGACCTGAGCCAAAGACGCTTAACCAGCTGAGCCACCCAGGTGCCCCTTCCATATCTTTAAAAATGTTTCCATTCACTGACTTGCTCCAAGGAGATTTCTGGTAGTCATCCTTGATTCTTCCCTTGTTTCTCATTTCTAATGTTCTTTAGCACATTTTGTATCAACCGTTGTCACTTGTGTCCATGTCTGTGCCACAGTGATAGCCAAGACCATATGCTCATCTCCTATCCACCACTACTACATACAGTAGTAACCTTTGCTGGTTTGTCTTCTGTCTTCCTGTTTGTTCTCTTCGATTAATTGATTAATTAATTTTTAAAAGATTTTTTAGAAAATGTATTTATTTGACAGACAGAACACAAGCAGGGGGAGTGGGAGAGGGAGAAGCAGGCTTCCAACCAAGCAGAGAGTCAGACATGGGGCTTATCCCAGGACCCTGGGATCATGAGCTGAAGGCAGACGCTTAATGCCTGAGCCACCTAGGTGCCACCCCCCCTTCAATTTAGTCTCCATTCAGTAGCTGGGATGATCTTGTTCAATATAAAAAACACTTTTTTTTTTTTTAAGATTTTATTTATTTATTTGTTAGAGAGAGATCGAACACAGGCAGACAGAGAGGCAGGCAGAGGCAGAGGGAGAAGCAGGCTCCCGGCCGAGCAAGGAGCCCAATGTGGGACTCGATCCCAGGACGCTGGGATCATGACTTGAGCCGAAGGCAGCTGCTTAACCAACTGAGCCACCCAGGTGTCCCAATCTTGTTCAATATAAATCTGATTGTTACTCCACAACTTTGAACCTTTCAGCAGTTTTCCATTTGTTTTGGAACAATGCCAGTCCTCTCCTTTAGTCTAAAATTCTTTGAAATGTCTGGCCCCAACCCGACTCTAATCTCAGGACCTCTCCCCCTCATGCCCCTTTTTTCTTTTTCTTTTTTTTTAAATCTATTTTTAGAGAGTGCTCAAGTAGGAGCAGCAGCAGAGGGGGAGAAAATCTTGCTCAAGCAGACTCCCCACTGAGTGTGAAGCCCAAAGAGGAGGACAGCTTGATTCTAGGACCCTGAGATCGTGACCTGGGCCGAAATCAAGAGCTAGCCGCTCACCTGCCTGAGCCACCCAGGCGCCCCCTCACCCATCTTTCTCTAACCACACTGGCCTTCCTTTCAGGTCCTCGTTCATTAAACACTTCCTCCCTCGGGGCCTTCTTTCTGTCCGGAAGGATTTTCCCTTTGATCACTTTAGGGCTAATTTATTATCCTTAAGATCTTATCTGCAGGATCAGGCATCAGAGAATCCTCCCTGTCAGCCTCTAAGTAGATGTCCCCTTCCATTTTTCCCTACCATTGTGCCCAGCTTGTGTATTTTGTACTTAACCCACTTTCTTCGCCTATTTATTGAACATTTTCCTCACAAAAGTATAAGCTAGGGAACAGGGAATTGCCCTGTGCCAGGCAACCGTGCCTGATACATAACAGACATTTGATAATAAATGTATAGGTGTAAGCTAGCATTTGAATTATGTGTTCTCCTTGAGAACATAATACCTTCTGCCCTTGTCCCATCCACTCATTGTCTTAGCAGTCATAGTCACTCAGGAAACGACTGCGTGCATAGAACCAGGCCTTGGAGTAGGACCAGAGGATTGCTGGATACCCACTTTTAGGGCTGGAGTTGTGCCCTATCCCATGAGAGTTCAATCAGTAAAAAGCAGAGAAGGTCTTTGATAACCTTGGCCGGCCCTTGAGCTTTGAGATTTGATGATCCCTAATGGCTGAGCAAGTGGGTGTGTCTTTGGGTCTCATAGCTGGGTAAGAAATGGGAGGAGGAGGAGTTGGAATCCTCGAAGGACTAGAGAGAGCATGATGTCAGCTCTCCTTCCTCTACCTTTCTGCACGGATCGCCCTTTTGGTAGTTTTTCATTATAGATTGTGTCTTTGAGATTACACCTACTCCACTCACTGGTGAGCTCCAGAAGGGGTGGAACCTTCTCTTGCTTACCCACATCACAGTTGATCTATGATAGGAATGGCCAGCTGAGCGCTTTACATGTATTCCAAACAGCTCAGCTTTTTTTTTTTTTTTTTTTTAAAGATTTTATTTATTTGACAGAGCAATCAAGTAGCGGGAGCGGCAGAGAGCAGGAGAAGCAGGCTCCCCAGGAAGCAGAGAGCCTGACTTGGGGCTTAATCTCAGGACCCCAGGATCATGACCTGAGCTGAAGGCAGATGCTTAACCAACTGAGCCACCCAGGTGCCCCCTCCAAACAGCTCTTAACAGGAAGGTTATTATTCCCATTTTCTGCTGAAACAGGCTCAGAGGCACCTGGATGGCTCAGTCGGTTGAGCGTCTGCCTTCAGCTCTCGTCATGATCCCAGGGTCTTGGGATCGAGCCCCACATCAGGTTCTGTGCTCCTGGGGAGCCTGCTTCTCCCTTTCCTCCCCACTCATGTGCTCTCTTGGTATCTCTGCCTCTCTCTCAAATAAATATGTAAAAATCTTTAAAAAAAAAAAGGGTCAGAGAGGTTAAATAACATGCGTAAGCACAGAAAGGGGTAATATCTCAGTTCTGGCGCTCCGGTTCTAGAGCCCGAATTGCAGGCTTTCGCCAGTGTGCTGAGGCTTGTGACAGTGCACACAGCTCTGCTCTTCGGTGAGCTCTATTGAGTTGCACCCAGGATTTTGGCTTCCTTGTGGGGCCCAGTGTTCTGTGCCTGTCTGATGCAAGCCTGGTTCGCCCAGCCCTCTCCAGCGCAGTGCTTCCAGGTGGGGACGCGTACGAGCGGCAGTGTGGTCCCTGGAGTGTTGGCCAGCTGCCCAACTTAAACGGTCTCGTCTAGAATTCTCCATTGTGTCTCTGTGGTGGAGCGGGGGACAGTTCACGCAGCTGCTGAAGCACGCCACCCCCAAGATGGCGGGAATATAACAGTAACTTCAGTGGGGAGAACCCTTTCCCTGACCACCCCTTTTCCTAATTCTCATGGCCACTGCCCTGCCTCAGAGATACCAGAGCCAAGGGCAGTCTAGGGCCACCGTCTCGGCGGTCAGTTCACCTTGCCAAATGAAGAGGCTTAGAAACCTCCCATTGTTCCTCCTCCATGTGGGTAGGGTCTGCCCCTAAGACTGCTGCATCCGTTCGTCAGCTGTTCCTCTCTAGTAGCTTCCCTAAGCTTTTAACTCTGTTGCATTCATTACCAGGGCAGCCCAGGTAATGAACTCACTGGGTTGTTACGAACTAGCAGAGATGGTGGATAAGTCATCAAATCTCCAGGGCCGTTGTGCGGTTTGAATTTGGCTGGGATCTTCAAAGGGCCTGCGAAACTAGGGTACTGTTGGTGAAAATCATCTCACCAGACCCGAACAACTCTTCCCTTGTGGGTTCCTGGGGCTAATGTCCTTTCGGGTACTTTAGTTCTCCTCCGCAGTAGAACGCAGCCCAGACCTTGAAGCCCTGAGATGGGTTATTCTAGCAAGCTGACAGTTTTTCCTAGGAAAGCATTTTCATCTCTGCTTTCCTCCTTCGAAATCTCCTAGGGCATGGACCAGATTTGTGAACCAAATCCTGACAAGCCATGAAGCCAGCCTTGGACAAGTTGCTTCTCTCTTCTGGGCTCTCTTGCAGCCTGCCTGCCCTTTTTTGCCTTTCAGACAAGCTCTGTGCAATGCATCGAGTGCTGAGGGCGTGGTATCTTCCCGTGCCACACTGTGTGGCTCTGCAACGCTGCTGGCCTACAGGGTGGAGCAGGCCTTGGGGTGTACAGTCTGCTGTTGCCAGGTAGAAGCCGTGGCATGTC
This sequence comes from Taxidea taxus jeffersonii, assembly GCA_003697995.1. Lineage (NCBI taxonomy): Eukaryota > Metazoa > Chordata > Mammalia > Carnivora > Mustelidae > Taxidea > Taxidea taxus. The sequence goes on along the minus strand of ML110006.1, from coordinate 11,441 downwards.
TGTGTCTCCCCTGCCACCCCAGGGAAGGCGTTGCAGTAGAACTCAGGGAGTTCTCAAACGCCACCTGGGGGAATCTGGATGCTTTTCTTCTGGGGAGCAGTATTTAAGTCAGGCTAGGATTGATTTTGCTTTGTACTTAAGGGCCTTACGCTGCTGCTGGTATGGCTGAGCCTGGCGCGGGTAGAGGCTCAGAACCCCCACCCCAAACACTGGACTCCTCAGGAAGAAATTCATGGAGATGGAAGACCTGGGACATTCCTCATTCCCATTCCTCACGCCCAGGTCGGGTCAGGGATATCCCTTGGCCTTCATTATCCCTCCATTTTCACTGTCTATGCAAACGGCTAAGTTTATTTGTTGCAAAGGAGAGCGGTCTTAAGGCTCAAAGAATAAGCAGTAATTTTGGTAGGATTGCAGAAATGATTGCCCTTCTCTGAACCCCACCCAGTGCTTCTACCTTTCTCCTAGCAACATTTTCGTGGTACCATCCTCTCAGCTGAGACCATACCTCGTTCATCTTCTCTGCTCCTCAGTGGGGCCTCGTGCAAAGCCCTTAGGGCCTGGCCAACAACAGGTGCTCAGCAAATGTTAGGGTGGGAGAGGCACAGCTCATTCTGTTATTTAGGGATTAACCTCAGGGATTTAAACCCTACCCCTTTGAGTGCCCCTTGAATCACATGTCCTTATGAATGATCCTCTTCTGTCTATATTTTTTCTCCTTTTAAAAATGTCACTTTTGGCTTCATGATTAGGGGAAAGGCCTCTGTTATATATCACATAAATTTCACATTTATAATGCTATTCATTTTTTTTCTTTTCCAGAGTGATTTTTTAATAAGAAAATGAATCTGGTCCTGTTAACCCCCAGTTTAAAACCCTTTGATGGGGGTGCCTGGGTGGCTCAGTGGGTTAAAGCCTCTGCTTTCAGCTCAGGTCATGATCTCAGGGTCCTGGGATCAAGCCCGCTCTCTGCTCAGCGGGGAGCCTACTTCCCCCTTTCTCTCTGCCTGCCTCTGCCTACTTGTGATCTCTCTCCCTCTCTGTCAAATAAATAAATAAAATATTAAAAAAATAAAATAAAACCCTTTAATGGCTTCCAGTTAGTCTTGAAGTAACGATGAAATTCCTAACAGCCTGTACGGCTCTAACGAACTGTGCCTGTAACTCACCTCTTCAGGTGTCTACTGCTGTTTCTTCTGCTCCCTTCCTGGTTCTTCGTGGGTGCCGCGCTCTGCCTCATCAGGGGTCTTCACATGCACGGCTTCCTCACTTGGACGAGCAGCTGCCCCAACTCCCCCAACCGCTGGAATCAGTCACTATTGTTTTCCTAGCATCCTGTACTCAACCCTCCACAGTACCGACCAGAGATGTAATTAAGGTTTGCCTCTCTGCTAGGAACCACACGGGCTGCCTTCATCACCCAAGTCCTGACCCATGGTAGGAATTTAGTCACTGACAGATGAATTCACAGGCGCTTTTACTGAGAGGCCTCATGGGACTCTGAAGTGGTCTATCATGAGAAACCTGGTCTTAGTGAATAAAAGGGATTTAGGTCCACAACATGCAATTTCTCATGGTAATAACAGAGATTTAGAAATAAACACATTTGTTCCTGATCAACAATCTTCTTACATTGGCTGGAAACTAACCCCCTTCCCAGCAAACCTATTTGGGGGGGGAATTAAAGGATTTTTAAATTTACTTCAGAGAGAATGAGCAGGGGGGAGCAGCAAAGAGAGAGGGAGAAGCAGACTCCCTGCTGAGCGGGGAGCCCGATGCAGGGCTCAATCCCAGGACCCTGGAATCATGACCCGAGCCAAAGATAGACGCTTAGCTAACTGAGCCACCCAGGCACCCCATGAAAGGTGTTTTTCTTTTCCCCCTAAGATTTTGTCTGTCAGCACAAGCAGGGGGAGAGACAGAGGGGAGAAGCAGACTCCCTGCTGAGCAAGGAGCCCGATATGGGACAGGATCATGTCCTGAGCTGAAGGCAGGCCTGAAAGGACTGAGCCACCCGGGCATCCCATGAAAGTTTTGTTTTTTTTTTTAAAGATTTTATTTGTCAGAGGGAGCACAAGAAGGAAAGTGGCAGGCAGAGGTAGAGGAAGAAGCAGGCTCCCCCCTGAGCAAGGAGCCTGATGTGGGACTCCATCCCAGGGCCCTCTGATCATGACCTGAGCCGAAGGTAGCCACTTAACTGAATGAGCCACTCATGCGTCCCAAAAGGTTTTTTTTTTTTTAAGGGAAGAACATTTTGTAGGATTCTGCAAGGTTCCCCCCACCCCGCCCCACCAAGGAAACTTACTTTACCATCTAAAGTGTGCTATACCGTATAGTAGCCACTGGCCACTTGTGCCTAATAACTAAAATAAAAAACTGAGCTTCTTTGTCAGCTTCACGGGCCACATTCAGTACTTAACAGGCACATGTAGCTAATGGCTATAAATTGAGGACAGCACAAATCTAGAACACTTCCAACACTGCCAAGTTTTATTGGACAGAGCTGATGTAAAACCGTTTTGCGGACTCCCATTTTTTTGTCTTGCCAGCAAAACAGAAATCAAGGGATGTTAAACTGTTACTTTAAAAGTTAGCACTCATGCACACACACACACACACACAAACCACAGAAGAGGTACCTGAGATTTTGAGGCAGCCAATAAAACCTGTACATATTTCTCTTTGTTTTGCCTGGTGCCTCGTACATTAATTACAAGGAAATTCCAGTATGTCTGCCTTTTTTTCCTTTACGTAAAACAGACAGTCCTGCCTCTTAGGGAATGTTGAAGCTACTGTGGGCCTTGTATACTTTTACCATTTGTTGCAATGCTGCATGGACAGGTTGACCTCTTCCCTGTTGTATCCTATCCCCAAAACACCAGGGAAAATTTTGCTTCACCTATGTCAGGACTTTTTTTTAAGCAGGCTCCAAGCCCAGCATGGAGCCCGGTACTCGGGTTGAACTCATGACCCTGAGATCAGGACCGAGCTGAGATCGAGAGTTGGATGCTTAACTGACTGAGCCACCGAGGTGCCCCTATGTCAGGATTATTTTAAGTATAAAATATGTGGGGAAAGTGCTATAAAATTAGGTTGACATTCACAGGCAGTCAGAGTTTACACGAGTGTTTCCATACAGGTTTCAATAAATACAGCTTAAGTTAAGATTGAGTCCATCACTAAACTTGTTTTTATGGGGAACTAAGCAATGATAAAATGTCCATAAATCTTTAAAAAAAACTATAGATATTTAATTGCAAAATGTTGTCACTGCTAATCATTTTTTAAAAAAAGATTTTATTTATTTGACAGAGAGAGATCACAAGTAGGCAGAGAGGCAGGCAGAGGGGATGGGGAGGAAGCAGGCTCCCCACTGAGCACAGAGCCCGATGCGGGGCTCAATCCCAGGACCGAGATCATGACCTGAGCCACCCAGGCATCCACTGCTAATCATTAATACCCTACTTTTCTGCTAAAAAAAAAAAAAAATCACTTGTTCTCCCTCTTTGATCTCTCAGAATGATTATTTATTTTAGCCATAGTCTCTACCTAGTGGAGTTTACCACCACAGGAGACCTCTTTAAGTGAATTTAGTTGACTCCGTACTATGAAGTCAAACGGAGTCAACCTGATAGGTCCTCGGTAATATTCTGACTTAACTTTTTCCTGACACACGGGTTCTAACCTGGGTTTGCTAGCCCGTCAAGGGGAAAGAGTAGCTCTGGTTATAGAGAGAAGGAACCTGACCATGAGCAGTAGCATACTTATCAATGTCTCGAGACGCTGGATGATTTTCCTCTACCCATTGTTGGGGCCTATTACTTAGATCACACTAAATCCTTCCTTGTACATCTAAAATTTCTGGTATGTAGTCGTTCAAATCTTAGAGTTTCAACACAACTGAGAACGAACCAGAGATGGTGGTGGTAAATAACAGTCAACACAAACACAAAGAGCTACTTAAGTGTTAGAAACGTTTATTTGTCAAAATATTTAAAAAAAAAAAAAAAAAGTGGGAGGAGTGGAGTAAAACAAGGCTAAATTTCAGCTAATGCTGTACCACGATCACAGGTCAGACATAAAAAAACAAAACAAACAAACAAAACAACAACACCCCCCACCCCCAAAACCCCAATGGTCCTAGCAGTTTCAGAAGATTAGCTTCAATGTTAGAGTCCAGAGCTAACAGAGAAGAGTAAAAGGTCGCTTGCCACTACATGGTCATTTTAAAGGGAAAGGAGATGTTGCAGGTAGACAGGGAGAAGGGTTCAACTCCTAAGGAAAGCAAGATAAGAGGGGTTCCACTGTACAGGAAAAAGGGGATGCCAGCATAATCCTTACCTAGGGCTGCTCAGAGGCTGAGAATGTAAGGAATAGAGTGAAAGGCTACAAAAACTAGTATCAGGAGGAAAGAAAAGTCAACTTAGAAGAATTAAATTAAGAAAGAAAACATAGTTGGTCACAAACTCCTTTGTTTACTGAAACATGAAGCAATGGAAACATCCCGGCAAAGGGGACCGCGCGGAGCAAGTTCTCATATATGACCGCAGCCCGAGGGTTCAGTCCGCAATTATCCTACCTGAAAGAGAGCACAACACAAGAGGCTTACACAATGCCTGGAGAGCAGCTTGGCTCCGAGTACAAGGGCCCTGGTCCCGTCCTGTATTCCAGGGGGAAGAGAACAAAGAACAAAACAAAACCAAGTCAGACTGGATCGGACTTACATCCCGTGTCATTACCAAGGGATCTCCTCACAGCTATGTCCAGAATGAGCAGCAGTCTCTCTGGAAGACTGCTGTGTTGGCGGTTATATCTATCTTTCTCATCTTTTAGGCAAGACAACCTCTGTGACAGAAGGCTACTGCCACTGCAACATACACGATAGTATCAAAAACCATTAATTTAGTTGCGTCCCCAAAAAGCCGATGATGCCAAGATCTCAAATATTGCCAACTGCACTACTCTAAATTTGGTTCATCTCAGTGTTTCATAGTAAACGAGTTTTCAGAAATGGCAATCACAAAGGGTATCATTTATCCTGCAACAGACCTACATGTCCTACTGTCCCAGATTTAGAGCCATAACTCCAGTAGTTCCCCTACGGGTCCAGTCTCCCTTAACCAAACCAAAAGAAGAAATCCTAAAATTCTCTAATTCTCCCATTGATGATGGGAGCTCCAGACACCAATGGCTGGGGGAAAAGAGAAGTTAACTCACACCAAGTTCCTCTACTTATTACAGACAAAGGGCCAAATCTTGGTCTTGATCTGTACCAACCGACTTCAAAAGCTGTGACGTTCTTGAATCAGTTCTGCTAGGGTGAGACCCAAATTCAGATCCCCAACAGTTCTGGAGTATTTCATCCTGGCAGCCTCATTAACATCAGGCTCCTGGGACTGCAACCAACTCAGGGTTATTCAGTCCATTTGAGGTTCACACCTGGAAGGTAAGTTTCTTTAAAAGTCATCACTAACAAGAGGTTAGTTAAACAACCACGGCTTGCAGTCAAAATTCACTTTAAAATACCTTAGCGATACCCTTAAAGACTGTAATATACTAATTTAACTATAAAACACATTCGAGGAAAACAAGTTATCTGGTAGATGATACCACCTTTAGAGAAATATCCCACTTCGTGGCAGATCCAGCTGCATTAAAAGTAAAAATTAAGGCAACCTACACGAGCTTTAAGATTGTGTACTTTATACACATGAAGACGCTGCTGCTACACAATGGCCTCAGGAGATCGCAGTCTGGTCACGGGCATCTAGGATATATGATTTACCACAGGTTCAAACCACTATTTGCTTCTCACTACATAAAAGGGCATATTCCTCTTGCTTTATTTTCTTCTACACATATATACCAACGGGGTAAGTGAGGAACCCTGGAAACTCCATTTAACTTCTTGAGTAGGCCTCCTATTCAAGGGATGCTCAATTTCAAGGTACAAGGAAAACCATGAAAATAGAAAGTTGTCATGATGCCATTTCCACTCAGATGAAATTTATCCAGATAATCCTACTAATTATCCTTGCCATTGCAACACCTTTGGTGTACATTTTCTAAAGTAGGGAAAATTAAATTTCTGGGGTCACCACCAGTGGGATTTTATACACATTCAGAAATTACCTGTTTTATCTAGACCCTTATTAAGTGTTCCTCCTGAACAAAAACCAAAACAAAAATTGCCAGGGGGAAAAAAAAAAGTGTTGGGGCTTCAAATGATAGTAACAGGGTATGCAGAAATACGGTGTCAAGGGCTCAGGCACAGTAAGGTGCTCGGGATTACTAGTAAGGAAAGGACTCCATGGGCCAGGGGCACCGAAACATTTTGCTTCCAAGGGTCTTAGAACTCAACACCTAAAGCTTACAGGGCTTTATCTGGCTTATAGATCTAGGATGTTAGAAGAGTTTCCTCTGATCTAATGACCTAAACAGTAGCTATATTAGCGAGTGAGAAGTCTAAAGCTGTAGTTAAAATTCTCACTGTGACGTTGCTGACTAACTCCTGAACCTGTATTCTTCCTTCCGCTTACATCACAATGACTTTTCCAGTGGGAAGAGAATGATTCTGGTGCCTGCCTCTCAATTATCACATGACTTCAGGCAAAGTACTTAACCTCTCTGAGCCTTTGTTTCCTTCTCCGTAAAAGAGAAAATATCTTAAAGGCTTTCTGTGCAGATTAAATGCTATAATGTACAAAGAGGACACTCGACAAATGTTCTCTTAACTATGTTTCTGTAACTTGCATCTGATTAAATAATATTTAATCTTACATTTGATTAAATCACTGAGTTTGTTGTTGTTCTCTCCAAAGGAGCAAGCTGGCTGGAGTCATACACTAAAAAAACTCAACAGGCCAAAGGAACCTCTGGCCTAAGCTAGAGAAATGTTTAAGACTAAAATGTAAATTTCTATCTCGCGGCTCTCGTCCTGCCAGCAAACGAACAGGTGGCTTTGGCCTCCTCTCTGCAGCACAGAGCTCTTTCAGGGAAACTCGAGTCTCTTAACCACACCGACCCCACTCTCACCTCCAGTTTTTAAAAGGCTGAGTACCGCGCTCGGTCCACATACTGCTCCCGCTCATACCGGGCCATGTCATACAGAGAATTCCGGGCAGCTGCTGAAGCCTGAGACAGCTCACTCTCCGGCCCATAGCCGTAGCCCTCTCCAACTGCGGGGAGCACCGCTGCAGCGCGACGCAGGGGGCTCCTGTCCCTTCCGTAATAGGAGGAAGTGTTGGCAGCGGCGGCAGCCATAGCGGCCGAGGTGGCGGCACCGGAGTTCGGCAACAGGTGTCTGTCGTAGGGATCCACGGAGGCGGAGTTGAGGTGACCGGTCACAGCCGAGCTCTGGACTTGAGGCAGATGGGACATGGTCTGCTCGGCGTAGTTGTACGCAGACGCCGCGGCCGCCGCCGCCACGGCCTCGTAAGAGCGGACCCGGTAGCGCTTATAGTAGTCGAGCGCGCCGTACGCGTCGTTGTAGTACACGGACTCCCCGTAGCCCACGGTGTAGGGCGCGCGCACCGCCCCGTACTGCTCGTTGTACTGCTCGGCGAAGTCCGCCGCTCGGCCCGAGCGGTCTACCGGACACTCCTTGGACCAGTGCCCCTCCTTCCCGCAGCGGTAGCAGCCGCTCTGGTCTCCCATCCCGGGCGCCGTGCGAAGCCGGCTGGTGGACAGCTGCACGTGCATCCGTTTGCCTTGAGGGAACAGCAAGGAGGGTCACTGTCACTCCCCACGCCCTCCGACCCTCCCCCACGGGAAAGCCGGCCAGCTGGGGCCACCCCGCGTCGCCGTCCCCTCCGAAAGCCGACCCGGGTGTGCCAGACGACAGCGGGAACCACGGTCCTCAGGGACCAGGCGGCACCTTCCACTTCCATCAGGCAGCCCGGCCCGCGGCTTCCGTGTCCGCAACCTTCCCCTCCCTCCCTCCGGCCCCCAGCACGGAACCGAAGAACTTCCCACTTACCGTTGCTACGACCCGTGTCAACCGTAATGATCCAAGACCTGCCCGTTCCTCCAAGTCAGTCAACACAACCTCAGCTGTGCCCCATTTGCCAGGCATCTTACCAGCCTCTCGCTCATCTACTCAGGGCAACCCGAGGCCCAGCATCTACGGTAGCTTAAAACCACGGCCACCTGTCCATCTCGTTTCCTCCAGCCATTCGGACAGGTGTCACCAGAAGGCTATGCTGGCTACGCATATCAGACCTGGCTCTCCATCTGCTTGCCTCAGTCCCCCTAGGAGTTATGCGACCCTCCGGATCTCAACCCCACCCCTGTGTTTTCAGCGAGGGCGACCCACGCCTATGTGGGAAAGAGAACTTGACCAAGGTCTCTCAACAGCAAGAATTAGGAAGATACTGAAGCAGTACCGGGTTTTTTAGGGACAATGTGTACCCACGTAATTCAGCATTTCATCCTGCCATGGAGCTTACGATCCTTCATAGGGGATCATCTCGTTAGAAAAATGCAGCATTTGCCCTACAAGCCTCTGGGCACCCATACAAACAAGCAACATCCATTCTTCCGGGAAATGGCCAGCACCATGACCAGCTAAGAGAAGAAACCATCTCTGCCCTGGGCTTGTGCCCAGGCACCCTTACTGATGAAAGCATCCAAGGTCTTTAAAAGCAGTTTGAAGAAAGGAATATTTTGGGCAGTATTTAGTCCCAAACTGCCCAAGACTTTGGAGATCAAGTCAGTAGTTCTCAAACTGAAGCCCAAAGACAGCCACTACAGATGCGGAGAACAGGTCACTCTTGAGGGCAGAACAAATCCCCCCTCCGCGATCAGCAAGTTGCTCTCTCTTTAACAGACCTTGTTCTGGATGCAGCTATGCGATAGGAGGCCTCGTGCTCCACCATCCTGTTGGAAACGCCCGATTCAGGACGCAGCCAGAACAGCGCCATGCACTGACCCTGAGAGGGGAGCGGGTTAGTGCAGTAGTATCACTTCCGCCAGCGCGGTTCTGCCCAATGTCTAAGACTCCTACCACCCCGCTTTCCAGTAGTTGCCACCTCCAACTTAAAACCCCTTTAGCAGAAACCAAAGTGCTCAGGTTTTTACTTCTAGCTGCCAGCAGAGAGGCGGGGTCCACCATCACCACTGATCTCCACCATCACCACTGATCGTCAACAGATAACATATCGAGGAACTAGCATTTAGCCACCGATTGTTTTCAGAGATCTAAATACTCCCATCCTCATTCTTAAAAGTTATTGGGCCGCCTGGGTGGCTCAGTCATTAAGATCCTGCCTTCAGCTCAGGTCATGATCCCAGAGTCCTGGGATTGAGCTCCACATTGGGCTCCCTGCTCAGCAGGAAGCCTGCTTCTCCCTCTTACTCCCCCCGCTTGTGTTCCCTCCCTCGCTGTCTCTCTCTCTTTTTGTCAATCTTAAAAAAAAAAAAAAAAAAAAAAGGTTATTAAGGGCCACATGCTAACTATGCTTAGAACAGAAACACAGATTTTTTTGCCCCAATTTCTATCTCAAATGTAGAGTTTCCTATGATTTAGACTGGAAGACCAACAGTTACTTGGTTTTCAAACATGCCTGGTGACTTTAACCTCTGTGATAGTCATAAACTGTTCTCATTCTGAAGTCGGAGGAACTCTGCCAATCTAAAAAGCAGCCAATTCAGAGACCTAGAAATACATTTAAAATTTTTTTTCAATTTAATTTGCTTTTTACTTGTATAGATTTTGGCCCGGTTTTTGTTCTTGTCGAGAAACAAAACCCAGAGATTTTTCTTTGGTATTTGTTACTACATCCAATCTTCACTTCAGTTTTACTGAGAGAATGCCCAAGTTTATAAACATCTATGTTTATTTATTTGTTTTAAACATCTATGTTTATAATCTACCTCTGTAGCAGCTGTGAAAAGGATTCAGGTAAAAGAAAATTTTTAACTAGAACTAAAAAAAATCTGTAATAGAAGTGATAGTCCACCCCCCTCATCTCTCCTAGGTTGTAACTAAGTTTTTCATTTAAATCCACTTAAGTTATAACTGAAAAATACTGTGCCTCTATTATTCTATTACCTTAAGGAACCAGGGCAAAGAAAATTGAAAGATTAAATTCTACCACTCTGCTACACTTGGAGAGGACAAAAGTTTAAAGATTTTCTGAGACCTCAAAAGTTACTGAAATACATTGCCAACATTTCCCAGAAAACCAGCCTAATAGAAGTGTTTTCTTTTGAAAGCTGGAACAGAAAAGATTATTAAAATGCTGAGAGATGGGCAACCTGGGGTCCTCTAAGTGTTGGGCTCCTAGCACGTGCCAGGACCCAGAGAAGGCTGGGGGCGTAGCTGCTTCCCAACAGTGCTCCAGCTTAGTGCTTGTTTGCTTATAGGGAGAACCAAAACACCTAACCTCTTACACCTCATTCCCAATTCAGTTGCTTGAACTGTTACTTGGGAACAGCTTTTTTAGTTAGGGTCTTCCAATGCCAACTGTTTGCCGACTCAACAGTGGCTCAGTTCACTGCTGTTGGCGGCCAGGAAACAGGTCTTGAAAGACCCAGGTTAACTCAGGTTCTGCTGCTTCCTTTGTAAGTCCTTTGATAAGATAAATGCAGAAGCCTAAATGGCAACAATTAATAAAAGTTCGGGGCGCCTGGCTGGCTCCGTGGCTTAAGCCTCTGCCTTCGGCTCAGGTCATGATCTCAAGGTCCTGGGATCCAGCCCTCATCGGGCTCTCTGCTCAGCTTCCCCCTCTCTCTCTGCCTGCTTCTCTGCCTACTTGTGATCTCCATCTGTCAAATAAATAAAATCTTTAAAATAAATAAATAAATAAATAAAAGTTCAGAAGATGTTCAAAATGGCACTCTTAAGAGGCCGCCTTCATTGGGAGCTAAAAAAGCTTTATAGACAAAAAGTGACAAGCTTGGTATCTAGATTATATTTTCTGTAAAACTGCAAGGTATTATCCCACGCTAAACTTTCTCTGGTCAGCTGGAAAAAGCAGGGCTGGTTATAAAAATATCTACATGTGTAACTCCGAGTAGAGTGCTTTCTCCAGAGCGGACAGGCTAAGAACATGAAGACCAAATAAAGGATTCTTCTTTTTCAACGATGACATTTTAAAGAATTTCATGGATTGCTGTTACTCCAACATCCACTTCCCAGAGTAATTAAACTTGCTTTATTAAACATACTCTTCCCAAGCCAACTCTCCCCAGTTAACTAACTTCTGTATGCATACTTTTGCCCTTATCCTTTTATTCAGTTGTGTTAAAAAGGTAAGGACATGCAGTATTACATTACTGTGACATCTTTGCAGAGTCTGGACCCGACTTTAATTGCATTCTTTTTACATTTTGTTACCTGTCAAGAGAGAACCTGTATTTTCCCCAACACTGTCTATTCATGATCCCGTCTCCATCAAGTGAGAAATAATTAAGAATATTATTAAATCTGTCTGAAGTGC
>ML110005.1:95585-116861 GCA_003697995.1 Taxidea taxus jeffersonii | reverse complement strand
TATATATATATAGATGGGTTACTGAGTGGCAGGCACTGTTCTGAGTGATTCTCAAAAATTGTCAAATTTAAATCGTTCTTAAATATTGCATATTTTTGTCTTTTAGATAAATGTACTCCTGTAAAATCTTCCTGCTTCTCAGAGTTAGATGACAAGTTGATGAAGTAGATGAGTTAGGATGACTCTCTGACATATACCCTCCCCTCTGTTACTTCTCTGCCATTCTGAGTTACAGGAAAAAGAGAGAAGGGGGGGAAAGATGGACAAGATAATCCTAGGCAGTTCAGGCAGAAATGGAGGGAAAAGATAAAAGCTGATGAAAAAAGAGTTTGAATACCTTTCTCCTCTTGCTACTAACTCAACTAACTTTTGAAGTTAATGTAAGGATTAGAATTAGTTAACTGTTATTGAGCATCTGCTATGTATCAGGTATTGTGCTAACTGATTTACATGCAGAAGATCTATATCTCTTAAAAGGATTTCATGCTGATCATAATCAGATTTCTTGAATATTAACTTCCTAGTGAGTGTGCATTGAAAATATTCTGCTTGTTACCAAGAAAATTTCATTTTATCACTATTTGAAAGAATAATTCTTATATAAATGAGTCATACCCATAATAACGAACCGTTCTGGATAGACAATAGTCTTCTCTCTAAGCTTTCCTTATCAACCCTCTTCTCTGGGTCTTTGCCTTTTCCTATGTGTCTATGGCACAAAATTTTGCATTTAATTAGGTAATGCCTCAATTTTCCTATTATTCTGGCTAAAGCCTTATCTTTGTCTAAATATATTCTCCATCCTAGAATCTTACCTCTCTCTTTTGTGTTCCTACAAGCCTGAGCACAGTGCTAGTTACCAGTTAAACACTTTGTAAACAATTTTGAAATAAATGAGTTAATGAATAAATGAACAGACTTTAGCGGTGCCTGCTCCGTCATTAAGTGTCTGCCTTCGGCTCAGGTCATGGTCCCAGGACCCTGGGATCGAGCCCTGCATCCTGGTCCTTGCTCAGCAGGAAGCTTGCTTCTCCCTCTTCCACTCCCCTTGCTTGTGTTCCCTCTCTCGCTGTCAAATAAATAAGTAAATAAAATCTTTTAAAAAAATGAACAGACTTTAAGTTGCTATTGGCCACTTAATGTTTCTGAGGAGCTATTATGGCATGTGTGCAATATAAAGTCAGAAAATTTTCAAAAGAGGTCTTTGCTTTTATTCCTTCTTAATCTGAAGAAGTAGCTCTCAAAATTTTGGTCTCAGGATACTTTTGCACTTAAAAATTATTGAGTTCCCAGTACAGAGAAGATTAGCATGACCCTGCACAGGGATGACATAAAACTTCATGCAGCATTCCATATTTTCTGTAGTATTTGGAAACACAATAAATGCTATACCTTTAAAAAAAATTATTGAGTTTCCCAATGAGCTTTTGTCAATGTGGAGTCTATCTAGCGATGCTTACCATATTGTAAATTAAAACTGAGACATCATTAAAATACAAGTACATAAATACATATTCTACTAGCAGTCACAGCAATGACATCAACTAATGTCATGTAGCTTCTGGTAAACTCCACTGTACACTCATGAGAGAATGGGAATGAAAAACATCAGAGTATGATTATGAAAATAGTTTAGATCTCACAGACCCCTGAAAATGTCTTGGAAAATTAATAATCTAAAGTATACCACTGGGGCACCTGGGTGGCTCAGACAATTAAGCATCTGCCTTCAGCTCAGGTCATGATCTCAGGGTCCTGGGGTCGATTCCCACGTCTTGCTCTGTTCAGCAGAGAGTCTGCTTCCCCCTCTCCCTCTGTCACTCTCCATGCTTGTTCTTTCTCTCTCTCTGTCTCTCTCTCTCTGTCAAATGAATAAATAAAATCTTTTAAAAAAGTTAAATATACTGCTGGATTACTAAGTCAGACTATACTAAGGGTCCTGTTTAATTGTCAAGTTAAAACCTTGTTCTTTACTTTTCTGTTAAATCATGAGTATTGTGAGTGTTGTAGATGGTTCAAATTATATAGCAAGCACAAAATTAATTTTTAATTAATGTTAAATGATAGTGACCATCTTTTTCGTTGAAATTATCTTCATTTAAAAAAATAGTATTTGGAAATTGTGTTCAGTGTACATTTAAAATTGGGTTCTTCTCCACTGCAGTTCCTCAGTTTGAAACGACATGTAATTACGTAGAAGCTACACTTGAAGAGTTCCTGACCTGGAACTGTGACCAGCCTACTATGTCTGGACCATTTAGGGATTATGATCATTCCAAATTCTGGGCTTATGCCGACTATAAATATTTTGTCAGCCTATTTGACGACAAAGCAGATATTTTCCAGGTAAGTCAATGCATTCCTTTTAATCATGGGAATAATTTATTCTTGAGAAAAGATCACAAATTAGAACCTCTCTGGTACCTTATTCTTTCACTTCATCTTCTCTCAAAAGTAGTCACTGTGAGTCTTAAGTATTTTATCCATTCAAGCCAGAAGATTTGCCCAGGTGAAGTGTGATGTTTGGCTTACACGGATGAGCAGCTTTGTCACCGTTTTCCTACTTACCAAACTTCTTACATACTCCCTCGTTCACCTTTAAACAGTGCCTGGGCTGGCTTGGAGTATATGAATATGGAAGCATAGATTATGTATAGAACTTTATTTCCTCCTGACCTACATATATGTTTTTATTCTGTTAGTGAGGCAGGTGGAAGTACAGCACTGATTATTACTTGAAGAAGCATTGGCGAAATCCTGGACGCATTCCAGGCTGCCATCCCTTCCTCTCTGAGGGGTTAGTACAGGTTAAAGGCCCGAGGCAGAGAGTGCTGGGCTCCTGGTGTTTGATTGCAGAAGTCCAGCAGAAGCATGGGAGTGCTTGCAGAAGTGAGAATGTGGAAAATCTTTGTCATGTGTTGACACAGCTGACAGCAGAGTTTGCACACCGCCATATCCTCTTTTAAATGTTTTCTACCCCAAACTGCCAGCTTATTTTGTGGAGTGATTTCGCAAACTCCCTGTTCTGGTTTCTGTGCGTGTGTGTCTCAGGCATGAGGCAGGAATGGGAGTAGTTCCAGGAAGCTGTTTGGATGACTCTGCCTTACCCACAATCAGGTCAGGGCTCCAGAGTCCTTTATCCTGCCCCTGATCCTCTGTCCAGAGAAGTATTCCGCCATCACTGCGGGCTGTTGTGCTGCCAGTACCAAGCCCCCTGGACTGTTCTCCTCCTGCTTGTCACCATCACCCCCTTGTTGGACTTCCCTCTCACATAGGCTGCCAGTCCAAAAAAATTGTTTTTAAGTTTTTATTTAAATTCCATGCAATACGTGCCCTCCACAATACCCACCACCAGGCTCAATTAAATCATTATATGTGAACATAACATTTTTATGAAAATAACTATATTCAAAAGATTTTTAAATGTTTTGAGAGGACTGACATTGTTTTACATTTTTGCAAGACTTGTTAGTGTCTGGCTTCATAGAAGACAGCTATTTTCTATCTGCTTCCTTATATAGGCTGTTAAAATTTGTTGGTTTGTTTGAAGTATATGAGGAATACGTTGCCTCACACACATAGGCGGCTGAAAAAAATAGGACTATTTTATAAACTTTTTAAGATGATTGTGAATTTTTTTTAATACTCCACCAAACTTGGGATGCCTAAGTGGCTCAGTTGGTTAAGCAACTGCCCTTGGCTCAGGTCATGATCCTGGAGTCCAGGGATCAAGTCCTGCATCAGGGAGTCTGCTTCTCCCTCTGCCCCTCCCCCTCTCATGTTCTTGCTCTCTCATTCTCTCTCTTTCAAATAAATAAAATCTTTAAAAAAGAAATACTCCCCCAAACTTGACAAGAGATAGTTTCTTAAAGGTTTATTTGTTGCAATACAGAATATGAATGCATAATCAATGAACTCTGTACTTTTACAATAAAATCCATTGGTCCATCTTGCATTGAATGGCTCTTTTGTAATGCCTCTCACTGGCCATTTGGAAAATACTGGTTTGCTGAGTTATATAGATCTTCCAAATGTTGACACATTTCCATATACTTCATTTAAAAAAAAAAAGTGACATTTGTTAATGTCACCATTCTCATTAGAGAAGTATTTTAAGTATTAAGAAGCTTTCAAGCTCATGTGTTTCTTGATACCAATATCCAAAATCATTTTCATTCTCTTTAAATATTTTCTAATTCCCCTTGTGATGTGTTGTTTCGCTTGTGGATTATTTAGAAGTATAATGTTTAGTTTCCAAATATTTGGGGATTTTCCAGCTATCTTCTATTGTTGGTTTCTGTTAAATTAAATTAAATCCACTGTGGTCAGAGAACACATTTTATATGATTCCAGTCCTTTGAATTTATTGTTTACTGTCCAGAATATAGTCATTCTTTTTTTGCCCCAGAATATAGTCATTCTTGATGAATGTTCCAGGTGTACTTGAAAGTAATACATGTTCTGTTGTTGTTATGTTTTATAAATGTCATTCAAATCAATGGCTTAAGTCTCTTGCATTCTTACTGGTTTTTTGTATGCTTGTTCTGCCCATTGTATAGAGAAAGGTATGGAAATTTCCCAATTATAATTGTATGTATGTTTCTTTTTCAGCTTAGGTTGGTCAGTTTTTGTGTTATGCACTTTGAAAATGTTATTAGGTACATATACATTTAGGATTATTATGTCCTCTTAATCAATCAATCTTGTATCATGATGAAATGATTCTCTTTCTCCTGGGTTTTTCCTTGTTCTGAAGTCTACTTTGTTTAGGTTGCCTTTGGTTGATGTTAGCATGAAAAAGGAATACTTACTATGTGATTCCAGTTATATAAAATTGTAGACTTGCAAATAAATTATAGTGACCAAAAGATATCAAGGGGGAGAGGGGTTACTAAGGATCACAGGGAAACTTGGACATGATCAAAATGTCCATCTTGATTATAGTGATAGTTTCTTACATGTCCGTATATGTAAAAAATTCACCAAAATTGTACACTTTAAATATATGCTGTTTATTATACATCATTTATACCTCAGTAAAGCTGGTTTTTTTTTAAAGATTTTATTTATTTATTTGTCAGAGAGAGAGAGAGAGAGAGCGAGCACAGGCAGACAGAGAGGCAGGCAGAGGCAGAGGGAGAAGCAGGCTCCCTGCCGAGCAAGGAGCCCGATGTGGGACTCGATTCCAGGACGCTGGGATCATGACCTGAGCCGAAGGCAGCAACTTAAACAACTGAGCCATGCAGGCGTCCCTCAGTAAAGCTGTTTTAGGGACGCCTGTGTGGCTCAGTTGGTTAAGCGGCTGCCTTTGGCTCAGGTCATGATCCCAGCGTCCTGGGATCGAGTCCCACATCGGGCTCCTTGCTCGGCAGGGAACCTGCTTCTCCCTCTGCCTCTGCCTGCCACTCTGCCTGTGCTCGCTCCTGCTCTCTCTCTGACATAAATAAATAAAATCTAAAATAAATAAATAAATAAATAAAGCTGTTTTAAAAACAAAAGAATACAGTGCTGCCTGGTACATTTTGGTTCCAGCGTCTTGACACCAGCAGTTTCATTCACCATTGTTTGTTGTGCCATCAGTGCAAATGTCAACACAGTGAAATAGGCAGATATCATCTTAATAGTATTATGAACATAATTTCAACCTCACAGATCCTTTGAAAGGGTCTCAGTGATTCCCAGGGGGTCCACAGACCACCTTGAGAACTT
The DNA here is from genome assembly GCA_003697995.1 of Taxidea taxus jeffersonii. NCBI lineage: Eukaryota > Metazoa > Chordata > Mammalia > Carnivora > Mustelidae > Taxidea > Taxidea taxus. Next base: position 111,152 of record ML110005.1, on the reverse strand, counting down.
CTGGTTTACAACATCATTTCTGATATTACTCTCTACCCCTCCAGTTCTGACTCCTCCTTCAATCAATTCTAAAACAGTTTCTCATGAAGATACATGCTAAGTCATGCTACAAATTAAATTTTGAAATATATTAATCACGTTCACTAAAACTTCATGACTTCAAATTGATAAGAATAGCATTTAAAACTCTCCCCAAAATGACTGATGTGACCTATCCCCTAGGCATATGTCCCTGTTGTCTCCTTGCTGAGGGCTGGACCACTTTGTCCTCTCTCATCTTCTGACCTTTGCTCATGCTCCTCTCAACTTCTCTCTCTTAAAAATCTACTTCTTAGGGTCCGGCTCAGATTTAATCTTGGCTATGAAGCCTTCTCAACCACCATACCCATGGCTATCCATCCCTTGCCTTCATTCCTGTATATTTTATTTGAATTGTTATTTAAATGATGCATGGCATAGAATGTATGTGTCTTGTTTCTCTAATAATATTAGCTCTTTGGGAACAGGAACTATGTTTTATAACTTTTTATTCCCCTAAACTGCTAACATGGTGCTGAATACATAATAGGTACTTGAATGGTTACAGAAGAGAATTTTTGTCCTATCTTACCATTTCTTGTTTTGATAGTTCTTTGGTTCTTAGCATCTTTCAAGGAATGCTTCAATGTATACCCCTAGTTTCACCTTTGTCAAATTTTCTGTGGCTTTTAGTTAATCATAGTGTTTGTCAATCTTGATAGGAATTTCTTAGCTCTCTTCAGGTTTCTACTAGTTTTATAAGTTTTTTACTTATAAACTCTAAAATTTCCATCTATTAACCCTTTTCTCCCACAAATTAAAGTTATCTACTGCTAAATATATAATATTTATATATACTGGTAAATACACTGGTAAATATACTGATATGATTGAAAAATATCCTGTAGCCTTAGATGGGGCCAGCAATTGTGATTTTGACACTTAACTGACTTTCATGTTTGGCAAATGAAGTTAGTCCCATTATTTTTTAGTTGTCTATCACATCATTGACAAATCTAAATAAAACTTAATTTGGAACATTTTGTTCTCTACTTCCCAAGAGAGGTAGGGTATTTGTGACAATACCACATAAAATTTCTTTCACTCATTAGATAAGAATAACATGTCTTTTCTTTTGTAATTATCAGTAAGAATCATCATAATTGAACCTATTAGAATCAACATATAGCAAAAAGGATTTTGCCCCGAGTATGTTTCCCAGATAGATTCCATTTTGTGTTGTGATTCAGATTGGCTGCTGTGAGTCAGGAGCCATGTTAAGTCACCAGGACACAGAATTGCACAAAGTGCAATACTTGGAAGATTAGTTCTGACCTGTATTGGACTTTATAACGTAGTTATGAGAGTATCTTGAAATTGAGCCAGGTGATTTAGTAATGATTAAAAGGGTTTGATGGTCAGTGATGCTTTCTGATGAGGCAAATTGGAGTATAAGAATTGGGGTGTTTATCCAAGCCTATCTGTATGTAGAAAGCTAACTACCTCTTTTCTGTTTATGTTACCTAAGGTTGTTTCCTAAGGAAGAAAGGGCCTAAGTACTTGGTAATTTATAATGTACATTTAAGGGACTGTTTAAAACTTAAACTGAGGGGCACCTGGGTGGCTCAGTGGGTTAAAGCCTCTGCCTTCAGCTCAGGTCATGATCCCAGGGTCCTGGGATAGAGCCCCACATCGGGCTCTCTGCTCAGCAGGGAGCCTGCTTCCCTTCCTCTCTCTCTGCTTGCCTCTCTGCCTACTTGTGATCTCTCTCTGTCAAAAAAAAACAAAAAACAAAAAACAACTTAAACTGAAGTATTTATCCTTTATAAGTTTTATTGTAATTATAATTAATTGTATTGTTTTAAAGTTTCATTTTTGTTGTTTTGACCAATATCACGCTTTTTTTTTAGGCAAAAAAAACTCATTATGGAATTATGTATAATCAGTTTTTGTATATTTTTTGATCTAGGCATGGAGAATTAATAGAATTTTTATGTGACAAATAGAATCAAATTAACCATGACCATGAATCACCCAAACAGCATTTATAGGTAAAAGAAAAAATAGTTTTGAGTTGGAATGTTCTCAGAGCCTAGAGCTTACACTAACTAGCTCATACCGAATCTGGGCTCTGAGAATACCCCAACTCAAAATATACCTTCTTGTAGAATGAAATGGTTTAAGAATAGATTATTTTTTGGCAATGGTTTACATGGTAAGCTAAAAAAACAAAAAAGGTCACTATTCCATGTTATAAGCATTTACTAGTTTTCTTCAGTTCTTTGATTAAAACTAAAATTATGGCAGACTTGGTTACTTGTACAACATTTTCAAGATGGTGTTTGATCCTGAAATAATTATTTAACTTGTTAATTGAAACAGATTTAGGAGTTATTCAAGTTTAGCATAAAAATAGATCTAGTTACCTAGGTCAGTAACTCAGCAAATTTTTTTTAACAAAGATTTTATTTATTTGACAAAGTGGGACACAGCAAGAGAGGGAACACAAGCTAGGGGAGTGGGAGAAGGAGAAGCAGGCTTCCTGCTGAGCAGGGAGCCAGGTGCAGAGCTCAGTGTGGGACTTGATGCGGGGCTCCATGTGGGGCTCGATGTGGGACTCGATCTCAGGACCCTGGGATCATGACCTGAGCTGAAGGCAGATGCTTAATGACTGAGCTACCCAGGCACCCCAGTAACTAAGCAATTTTTGAGCATTTGTTGTACTCATTGTACAACAAATGAGTACATTTGTGTACTTATTGTGTGAGGCCCTGGAGACACTAACCTAAATAAAATAAGACTGGCCTCCCATGGGATTTTGAAGTAGAATGCAGAAATCAAACCTTAGGATAGAACAGTATAAAGTGTGCTATTAGAGTTCAGTATTGTTCCTAACATTATTTTATCACTTAAACAGTACTAATAGTTTTAGAATATTATGCATAATCTAGAATATTGAAGTATACATTTTGCATTTTTTTAAGAAAATTCAACCAGAGCTTTAAAGTCTCCCTTTTATTTATTTATTTTTTATTTAAGCTTTATTTAAACATATAATGTAACCCCACCACCCTCTCCCAACCCCTCCCCCCCCACCCGCCTCAGTTTGTTTTATGACATTAAGAGTCTCTTTTGGTTTGTCTCCCTCCTGATCCCATCTTGTTTCATTTTTTCTTTTCCTACCACCTTAACTCCCACCCCCATTGCATCTCCACTTCCTCATATCAGGGAGATCATGTGATAGTTGTCTTTCTCCAGTTGTAAAGTCTCCTTTTTAAAGTGTTGGGGACATTTTTAATTAAACAATTTTCGAAACTGATCCCCATTGCTGTTAATGTTTACATCACAAGGCAGGGCCATCACAAGGCAGGCCCACCTGAAGGAAAGAGGAGAATAAAGTACCTGTCCTACTTTTGTGTTATAAACAAAGTTCATTTTCGTTGGTCAGCAAGTTTTCAACTACGAGTGAACAATGAATTTTGCTTATAATGCTCATTCTGTACAGAAGCTGTGCTATATTTATTCTTATCCTGAAACACTGTAATGTGTTATTTCCACCTGTTTCTCTGGCATCTTTTAACTGCCAATAAACTTCGTAGATAGATTCTGAGAAGTGGCTAGGAATCGGGGCTGATTACCTGGGGTTGGAGGAGTATAAAAAAGCAAGACTGGATTCCTGGTTAACTTCTTTAAGTGCTGGGGTAAAACATGATATGATTTTCTTCTAGAACTGACCTTCCCCACAAGAGTATCTAACAAACTACCAAATTATAACAGGCCTATATTAGCACCTCTGTAGTAAATCTAATCTTTCTCTTTAATTAAAGAGTTGATGATCTAGACATTTTTACTCTTTGTTTTATTGTCTTTTGTCATTTTCATTGCTCATGATCTATACATTTTACTTGTATATCAATTATTTGGACTGAGAACATTTTTTTCTCTTTTTCCCTGGAGAAATGATGCTGATCTTGGTCTCCAGGCCAGCTTGGGCAAGCCTACTAAATTTATAATCTACTCAAAGCAGTACGTAGAACTCTCCCTACTCCCACCCCAAAATGTCTTTAAGAATATGTCTTCAGGGATGCATTTCTGTGATATGGGGTTTAGGACTAGCCAACTACAAACCTGGGAAAAAGTCTCTTACAGAATGGGATTATTGGGGAAAGACAGGCTTCATGGACTAACCTCTTGAATAAATTTGGATTAGGCCTGTTAAGAAAACAAAATTCAACCCAGTAAATTTGAAGATCTAACTGGGCTTTATTAAATGATTCATGAATCGGGCAACATCCCATCTAGCAAGTAGAAGGAAACTCCACTGAGCGGAACAAAAGTTTCTAAAGGCAGAGAAAGGGTATTAAAAAAAAGAAGAAGAAGAAGAAAGAAATTTATTAGCAAAGAATGCATTGTTTAGGCAAGGTTGCCCCCTTAAGGGGAGTTCAAGAGGTCCGTTAGTAAATTTTCTACTCTTAACCGGAAATTCCATGTTGACTGGCTAAAGGTTACATTTGTGGCAGGGAGGGGGATGAAATACAGTTAGGTTAGGTTTTAGGTTTTAAGTCTTGTTTTACTGATTTAGGGCCTTAACCTCAGTGATGGCCATTTTGAGCCTGTGGTTGTTTTGGGGTTTTGTTGTTATTGTTTTTAGCAGACTTAGTGGCTTATGACAGATAACCCTGAATAGAAGTTGCCTAACTAAAGGCATGTGGGTGATTTTTTTTTTTTCCTCATGTAAGGAGAGTTCAGAACTGCAATAGCCTGGGCTGTAATGGAGGCTTTGTTATGCCAAAGAACCCAAGTTTTAACTCTTTCTGTTTTGTCCTTCTAAGCATGTGGCTTCCATCCTCAGGCCATCTTGTATTCCAGAATAGCCATCATAACTATTTTGCTGAAAGGAAGGACAAAAGTCTACTCCCAGCTCTCTGTCTCACTTTTGGGGAACTTTCCCAGAAGTCCCCCTAACAACTTCTCTTTAATGCTTAGAATTTAATCTCATAGCCCCACTGAACCACAGGGGAGGCTGGAAATTGGGTATCTTTTAGCAGGCATCTCCCTGAACACAACTAGAAGATACAAAGAATGTTAGGCAGTTTCTGCCACATCATGCTCACGGAACGGCATGAAAAATTAAAGCAACAATAAATAAGAAAGTATAGTTATTACAGGGTATCTGCATGGAGCAAGCAAGTGTAGAGTCTGGGAGAATTGCATCATTTTAAAGGGAGAGTTCCAAGAATGAGCCCTGCCCTCTGTACCATCATTCTTTTGTGCATTGCTCAAGATGCTTAGGGCTAATGCCCGTGTAGCAGGGGAAAGAGGCTTTTGAAGTTGGCGGAAGAGCAGTTCTCAAGAAGCCACAGGTCTGCAGTTTCAAGGGGAGCTCCTATGGCCAGATGCCTGGGAAAAGATGATTGACAGTCATTTATTTCATGGTTAAATCCATAGGTTAGCAATCTGCTATACTTTTCACTGGAGCAGAGGAAGGGAAAAGAGCAAAGTTCAGATCTCTCTCTCGAGTCCTAACGCATTATTAATTCTTTGTTGAAGGATCAAGACTGAGAAGGGTAAAAGCCAAATTAACTGTTCTTGACCTTTTAATTTATTGTACCATTGTGTGATAGTGATAGAAATTGCCTGTGGCTTTTTTTTTTTTTTTTTTTGGTTATTTATGTTGTTTCAAGTTGATATCTCCAACTACATTGTAAAGTTTTAATATGATTATAGAGGTGTTTATGTCTTACACTTTTTTGAGTCTCCATCCTTGATTAGCATATCCCATGTTATCAGTCAGTTTTGTTGATTTAAGTAGATGTGGTGTGGTCCTGATTCTCAACTCTCTCGCTCTTGCATTCCCTTTATGATCCTGAAATACAATTTGTAGATGACATAGTTACCTACACATGTAATTTTTAAAAATTGTTAAAAATGCCTTACTTGTGACAGAAAGGAACATTTTATTTTATTATTATTTTTTTAAAGGTTTTATTTATTTATTTGACAGACAGAGATCACACAAGTAGGCAGAGAGGCAGGCAGAGAGAGAGAGGAAGGGAAGCAGCCTCCCCGCCGAGCAGAGAGCCCGATGTGGGACTCGATCCCAGGACTCTGGGATCATGACCCGAGCCGAAGGCAGCGGCTTAACCCACTGAGCCACCCAGGCGTCCCAGAAAGGAACATTTTAAAGAAGTAATTTAAAATAAAACAGCACATATTTTGGTGTGTTCATGCTCCGTGACTACACTAGAAGACATAATGAAGTAGTCAGTCCAGGTATGTGATGAAGTAGATCACCTCCAAAATCATATGCCATCCTTTTGAATGGATAACACATTCCATTTACTCCAGAAACCAGGGCCAACACTGACGCACACTGTGGTCTGCGATGCTCCTTTTCTGATATTGCAGACTGTGAGGGAGCTTGCTAAGTTCTAGGTGAGGCTGTCCCAAATGACTGTTGTCATTTGCTCTGTGTTAGAATTGTTTAGATTGGCCTGGGATGATGAAGGAATCCCAGGACCATACCTACCAGATTTATATTTGCCCAAGGGGGGAAAAAAATCCCAGAGCAAAACAGAGTAATAAGTGTGCCAGCCAGTAAAAAAACATAAAAGTGCCAAAGGTAAGGATAGATAAATGTGGAAACTAGATTTAAGCTCTGCTATGTTGGACTCTGCCAGTTGCTGGAACTAATGAGGTATGTAAGTAATGAAAAGACAGAAAAAGACTGTAAAATGTGAGTGGTTATTCATTCTACAAATGCCCGTTTTTCAGGTACTGTGCTAGGCTAGAGAGTCACAGAGAGCCCTGGTCCCCTTTCCTCAGGGAGCTCGTATTCTAGTGGAGAAGACAGACCAGTGAATCTAACCAGTAATGGCCAGTTGTCCTAAGTTTTACGAACGAATTAAACAAAAATGGGCCCAAAATCAAGAACAACGGGAGAGGGACTTCCTTTACATAGGGTAAGTTGGGAAGCTTTCTCCAAGGAGATGATAAATTTAAGCTGATTCCTAAAAAATGAGAAGCTAGCCATGTGAAGGGAGGGTCAGGAGCTTTCTAAGCAGAGTGAATAGCATATGCAAAGCCCTTGAAGAAGGGAAAATTTACCCTTTTGGGGGCAAAAAAAAAAAAAAAAAAAAAGGCCATTGTGACTGAAGCCTGGACAATGAGACATGCAGAGGGTTAGAAGGCCTCAGAAAGGTAAGAGGGGCCTTGTCATACAGGCCCATGACTGAGGGCATTTGGACCTAATTCTAAATGCAAAGCAAGGGAGTGACAGGTCTTAACATTTTTAAAAGATTGCTCTTGTAGTGAGGAGACTGGGTCAGAGGCAAAAAGAGTCAAAGTTCTTTGAGAGGAAGAGATCAAGAGAGAATGATGGCAGTTGCATGAGGGGGAGTGGAAGCATTTAAAGAAGTGGCATTTACATTGGGCTTCAAAGAGAAATGTGAACTGCTGGCAGAGGGAACAGCAGAAGCAAAGGCAGGGAGGTGTGTGGTCTATACCATAGAGTGGTGGGGCAGGGGTCTCCTACCAGACCCTGCATCCCCTTCACTGTTCCAGAATGCCATTTGCAGCATTTCACACATACCTTCACACATAATTTTTAAAAACAATGGAAATTCCCCTGCTATTAAATACAGGAGAATTTAAGTGGAAATATGTGATTTAATGTATATTGATTCAAGCCTGACTGTACTAGAAGTCATAATGAACTAATCAGATGCTTGTACCTACTTGTGACCTACAAGGAAAGGTTCAATTTTGAAGAATTAAGATAAAGTCCCATAGAATATTTCCAAAATTGTATACTTAACATTTTTAAATGAGGCTAAATAAGTATATTTGTATCTATAGGTGTAGAGTCACTGCTATGAGACAATATAGGCACAGACTGATCTTGGTGGATATACTGCTGGCCCAAAAGCTATGCGTTGCAGTGCTGTTGGTGGTCTGGTTTTCAAAATGGCGAGCAACTCCTGGTAAAGCTGCACAAAACACACAGTGTAGCCCTCCCTTGACTTACTGAGTATTTTTGTTTTGGGAAAACTCAGTATATATGAAAACCATGCCAAAGATCTTTCAATGATATGTGAAGTGGAGTTGGAGTCCTGTTTGCAGGGAATTAAAATCAAATTTTTCAGCAGTATGAAAATTGTGCAAGATACCGAACCTTTCTTTGTTGTGTTGAGCTGCCTCCTGACATCTGTCCACTGAATACCAGTAGCACCCTTCTCCCACTTGTTATGACATAAGAATGTATGCATGTTTTTTTTAACAGTACTGTCAAAAGACAGTTACATCCCTTAGTTTTCATGTAGAAAAAATGTGTAAAATGGGTATATCTACCTTCAATCTCATAAGGATTAAAAGAGATAATACACATGAAATGTTAGTAGTGGGGTCTTGCCTGCTACAAGAATTCAATAACCAGGTGGTGATAACCTGTTAGCAATCGAAAAGGTGGGTCTGGTCTTAAATAGGAGAGAATTAGGACTTGAGATAAGGCTTGGGAGTCATGTAGACAAGTTGATTTAAACATTGTAAAATGCCAGGCAGAAATGAAATAAGATTCTGTTTAAGAGGGATAAATGTAGGATCCCATGGCTTTTTCCTACAATCTGTTAGTAAGTCAAGGCTGAAGAGATATGGCTAGTATAGCTAGGCCACAGTTCGTAAGAAAAAGGCAGGCATGCCAAGATGAGCTATGGCATAATTCCATTGCTGAAACTGTCTGACAGTACGTGAATGGTATAACGTCCAGGTCATGCAGTGCTGCCCATAGACAGGGTTTCATGTAGGCTGTGTCTAGGGTTGGGGAGTCAGCCTTAAGAGTGCTGTTGACAAAGGTAGTTGAGAAGATAGCAACTGTGGAGGGGAAAGTTAATGCTACTGACTTCAGGTATTAAAAAAAAGAAGAGGCATGACAGTTTTTCAAATAATTTAAAGACAGCAATTTTTGGCAGAAGAGAAAATAAACTTGTCTGTAGAAAGCAAATTGACAGACTTCTGTGAGTTACATGAAAGCAGATATTTTGTAGTGAGCAGTTGTTTAAAAAATTCAGCCAAGTAGATTCAAAGAGCTCATTGGCTTTCTTCAACAAATCAGGCAGCATCCCATCTAGCAAGTAGGGGAGAGCTACAAGATGGAAGGTTTTTATAGAAAGAAGGGTGGGGCCAGAAGTTATTAGCAAAGGTTAAAAAAGGGTTGATTCAAGTAAGATCACCTTCCCTTAGTGGGAAGGGCATGGGGTTTTATCAAGAAGATTACTTCAGCTTCCTGGTGGAATGGGTAGGGGGAATGGCCCATGTGATGGCTTACCTCATTGGTGCTGACCAGAAAATTCCTGACCTACTAGTTAAGACCCTGTTTCTGGGATAGGTTGAACTACAGTTAAGTTAAATATTAAGCCCTGGTTTGGTGACTTGGACTATTACTTACACAGGTAACTCCATCCTTAGTCTGCAGTTTTCTTTTTAACACAGTCAACCAGACACTTGATTGTTCTTTTCAGCGATGGTGTCAAATAGAATTTTATGGATATAGATGATTTCTAGACTTTTCCAACTGTTGAGGTGGGTGTGGGAATAGGGTAGATCACCCCACTAATCACCTTTATTCATTTCACTGTTCCCAGCAAGACTCAAGGTAGATTCCTTCTGCACCCACTTTGATTTCAGACATTTGACTCTATAAGTAGCTGAACACAACTGGCAGGAAAGCCTCAGCTCTCAAGAGTCTGGAGGTAGGGTGAGTGGGGGCACAAAAGAGGTACACTAAATGCTATTTTCTGACAGACTTCCTTTTCTTTCAGCCTTCAGTTTTCCCAACCAATCTAAAGCTGAATTTTAGGTAGTTTAGGTCACCCTGATCTAATCATTCCCAAATAATTTTTCCCTCTTTTGTCATTGCTGTCAATCAGAAGCCTCTTGCCAATTTCTCATATAACCCCTGTCCCCCATAGGTAAATCTTCTTCTGTGATTCTTTCTAAAGCAGTGCTCTAGAACAGAGTTTCTCATATAAGGTCTTCCAGGTGACTCCGTCAGTATATGTGAATTGTGTATATGTGTGCATTTCTCTGAGGAGAGGGGTGTTACCATTCATTAGATTCCTAAAGGACTTTATCTCTTAAGATTAAGAATCACTTCCACAAGGCTCTCCTTAGGTAAGGCAAATCTCTGTTTTTTTTGTTTCTACATTGCAAGTCTTTCGGCTACCTTTAGTTAAATTCCAAACTGAGGCATGGTGGATTGTTCAGCAAGGGCCAGAATTAATTGGAAGCCTCTTCTAAGTTCCTTGCTTGGACCAAGAGCCTTTCATTAGTGATTGTAGAGCACCTTCTGCTCAGTTCTGTCAGAGCACTTGCCACATTATGTGAGTTGATTTATGGGACTGTCTTCTATTCCCAGATTTGAAAGATAGCCCTATGTTGTGTTAGTTTATGTATTCTGAACACTGAGCATCATACCAAAACCAGAACCATTTTACCCATAATAAGCCAACAGATTCTTCTTTCCATGCCAAGGAACAAATGTTTTAAGCACTTACTCTGAGACAGGTATTATGTTAGGCACCGGGAATACAGAGGTGAACTCCCTGCACGGAGCTTATGGGCTCTATCCAGAGGGCCAGGATCTTTGCCACTCCTTGGAGCAGTTGTGTGGGAGTCATATGCGAACGCATTTACAACAGCACTGACCTTATAAAAACTCCCCCTCTGTAACAGACATTAGTAATATGCCCGTCGTCCACTACTTTCATTACTCAAAACAAAAATGAAAATGCTTTTTCACGTCTTCCTCAAAACCACCCATTAAATGTCTCTCTAAAATCCTCTTTCTCTTTGACTATGGCTGTTAATGGTTTGTCTCTAAGAATAGAAGATGTAGATGGAAGATACTGATAAAAGAAGTGTCAGCAATTAGGCCCAGTTCCTGCACATGGAAGTGTTTTTTGTTTTGTTTTATTTTTTTTTTAAAGATTTTATTTATTTATTTGACAGAGAGAGATCACAAATAGGCAGAGAGGCAGGCAGAGAGAGAGAGATGGGGAAGCAGGCTCCCTACCTAGCATAGAGCCTGATGTGGGGCTCGATCCCAAGACCCTGGAATCATGACCTGAGCCGAAGGCAGAGGCTTTAACCCACTGAGCCACCCAGGCGCCCCTGTTTTGTTTTATTTTTTTAAAACTCAATAGGAAAAATTCGTGATTTTAAAAAAACAAATAGGGGGGCGCCTGGGTGGCTCAGTGGGTTAAAGCCTCTGCCTTCGGCTCAGGTCATGATCTCAGGGTCCTGAGATCGAGCCCCGCATCAGGCTCTCTGCTCAGCAGGGAGCCTGCTTCCCCCTCTCTCTCTGCCTGCCTCTCTGCCTACTTGTGATCTCTCTGTCAAATAAATAAATAAAATCTTAAAAAAAAAAAAATAGGGACAACTTTGTGCTCAGGGGGCTAAGCGTCTGCCTTCAACTCAGGTCATGATCTCAGGGTCCTAGGATCAAGCCCTGCATCACATCAGGCTCCTTGCTCAGCATGGAGTCTCCTTCTTGCTCTGCCCCTCCCTCCTGCCCATGTTCTCTCTCTCTCTCTCTTTCTCTCAAATGAATAAATAAAATATTAAAAACAACAACAACAACAAATGAGCAGGTAGCTGCTTATTCCAACCTAAACAAGAGCAGAGCAGTTTGTTGAAAGCAAAAAGCTTCGCTGCTACTTCCTGTCCCCTAAGGGGATGCCAAGGATCCAGGTTTGAGAACTGTTGGACTAGATGGTATTTATAGGTCAGTAGTTGACTAGGGCATGATTTGTCCACATAACCAAGACATAAGGAGAGCCAAGCTGGGAGCACTGTGCTGTCTATTTTAAAATTCATTTCACAGGGAGCCTGGGTGGCTCAGTGGATTAAGGTGCTGCCTTCGGCTCAGGTCGTGATCTTAGGGTCCTGGGATCGAGCCCCGCATCGGGCTCTCTGCTCAGCGGAGAGCCTGCTTCCCCTTCTCTCTCTGCCTCCCTCTATGCCTACTTGTGATCTCTCTCTCTCTGTGTCAGATAGATAAATAAATCTTTAAAAAAATAAATAAAATTCATTTCACTTAAGGAGTTCATGACTTTGGGGAGTATAGCAAAAGTCATCTATGGATATGTATTTCAAAAGATATGCAGACCCTACCTGGAGGCTCTGGTTTAGTAGGTGTGAAATAAGGTTCCAGCATCTATAGTTTTAAATAACTCCATTAACCTAGCTAGGAGAAGGCTTAATGTCACTAGAGTTTAAAAAGTTAATACACTAGTTACACCTAGAAATATCTGCAGTGCTTTGAGAAAGTATGGCTTTCCAGCTTCCTGAGTTGAGCTTCAGAAACCTTTTCATTTATATTTTTATTTTTTTACATATTTTTAAGTTTTTATTTAAATTCTAGTTAGGTAACATACCGTGAAATATTAGTTTAAGTGTACAATATATAGTGATTTAGTAATTCCATACATCCCAGGAAGCTCATGCAAGTGCACTCCTTTAATGAGTTACATTTTAACTTTTAGAATACATGACATAACATTCTATTTGTGTCATCAGAGACTTTAAAAAAACTTCTGTTTCCATTGCACTGTGGTTCCTGCTGCCTGAGTGAAACATTCTTCCTGTGGATATAGGCATAATTATGTCTGTTGTTTATTTTCTCTCTCCAACCTCTAAAATGTAAGCTCCGCTTGGCTGGACATATTTGTCTTTCTTTTTTTTTTTTAAACATATGGAACGCTTCACGAATTTGCGTGTCATCCTTGCGCAGGGGCCATGCTAATCTTCTCTGTATCGTTCCAATTTTAGTATATGTGCTGCCGAAGCGAGCACATATTTGTCTTTCTTATTCACTGATTCATCACAAGCTTCTAGAACAGTCAGTATTTGTTGAAAAACTACTCATGGTGAGGTACTTCTATTGGTTTAAATCTATTGCTTTAAAAGATTTCTTGGATTGCTCTGGAAGCCTAACCTCCTCTGTCTATAGCATTTTCTATAAAAGAGTATTCCAAGTGCCAAAAAACATGTGCAAGTACAAATGTGTAGCACTACCATATAGCACATTTGGTTGGTTCTTGACGGACTGTAACTTTATTTTCAAAACAGGATGTGATATGGTCTGACTTCGGGTTTCCTGGAAGAAATGGACGGGAAAGTACATTGTGGATCGGCTCCATGGGGGCCAATACACCCTGTCATCTGGACTCCTATGGTTGCAACTTAGTATTCCAGGTACAAGGAAGGTAATGCACAGGTGCATGTGTGAGTGTGTGTGTGTGTGTGTGTGTGTGTGTGTGTGTGTGTGTATGTGTGTTGCACAGGAAGAGGAATGAGGATCAGGCAGGTGGCAGACCCCAAGGTTTAGTCCCAGCTCCACCCTATCAGCCTGACCGACCCTATCATCACCAAGACCGATCTGTTGGCCTCTGGTTCAGTTTTCTCCCTTTTGAAGTAAGGGGAACAGGTCAAATGATAGTTTCCATGTGTGTCTCTCAATTATGATCAGGATTACCTTCAGAATCCTGATCCTAGAGCTCCAGGATTCCACTCAGTCCAGCTAGACAGCTGTCTGCTTAGCTCTGTTATGTAAGAGTCTGCACTTGTAGTTTTCAAAATTCTATTTAAAAGCAGGAAGACCCTTTCTTCAAATCTAAATAAACAAGAGTGATGCAGTTTGTTGAAAGAAAGAGGCTTTGCTGCTACCTTCAGGTCACTGAGGAGATACCAGGGGGCCTGGTTTAGGAACCACTGAATGAGATGATATTTATGGCCCCTTTCAAGTCTAAATTTTAGTCTGCGCCTACATATTGACACAATGCAGTATGTTATTACTTTAGGTAAGTTCTTCTCCATCTGTCAGGCATACTTTTGATAGTCCCTGGTTCTAGGATTTCCATGAGAATTTACATGTTTCTGCTAGTTGGACGATCTACTCAGAATGTTATAGTGTAGTCTTATTTTCTCCCAATTAGTGGTGCTTGAGTCTCCTTTCCTGGCCTTTTGGAACATTTACAGGACACTACAGAGGTAAAAGGAGAGATGGCCATTTCTAAGTTCTCAGACCCTTGAGACATGAAAAGGATCATGAGTGGATCCAAAAGAAACAGTGAATAAGTATGTGAATAGATTTCATAGGTGATGTATTTTGAAAACTATAAAATGGTTTAAGACAGTCCACTTCTGGATTCATCAAGTCCTTATTAAAGGATCTAGGACATTTCAGGTTCATTATTATGTGTTGTGGATGCCACAGTGATCCACAGGTACCTGGTCCTTGCCCTTAGGAAGTTGATAGTCTGAACCTTAAACTTGGTAAGAGAGGTATCATTGCAAGCAGCTGTTTCCCATGTGTTCTGAATTGGGAAAGAAATTCAATTGGGAAAACATTACCAAAAAATACCTGATTTTTTTCTGTGCCGTAAAATTAATATTGCTTTATTTTAACTTTGTAATGGGGCATATTTTCTAGTCTTATAAGCTCTGGAATAGTAAAATAACTCCTCAGTAAATACTAATGGAGTAGGCACCATGTGTTATAGGGGGAATGGAGCTGAATGAGTAAGACACTTTTCTGCCTGGAGGGAGTTTATAGTTAGAGTACAGGCAAGCCCACAGGCAGTGTGATAGAAGGCAGAATGAGCACGCTATTGAGGAAGGTTTCATAGAGTTGTGGGACTGAAAAGTAGGAGAGATACTGTTCCTGCTAGAAAGATTAAGGAAGATTTCAGAGAGGAGCTGCTATTTGTGATGGGTGCTTTGAAGGATGGGTGAATGGTCAAGACATGGGAGAGCAGAGCCCTAGAAAAGCATGTGGTGTATAGAGAAAGAACCCTGTGAATTGTCCGGTATAAGTTGTGCATTGGAAATAAAGGGGTTAGATAGGAAAGGGAGGTTGGAGCTGGAAGTTTACTTTCAGGCAAATAACCTCTTACTCTCTTTTCAGCATGCAGGACAGTGAAACATTTTTTTGATCAGGGGATGACTTGGTGATTGACCACCTTTTCTGATTAATAAGAGAAGGATGCGTATGCAGTTGACCCTTGAGTAATGAGGGAGTTAGGGGTACTGATCCCCTTACAGTTGAAAATCTGCATATAACTTTTGGTTCCCTAAAAACTTAACCACTAATAGCCTACTGTTCACTGGAAGCCTTACCAATAACATAAACAGTCGATTAACACATATTCTGTATGTCATATGTATTATATACTGTATTGTTACAATAAAGGAAGTGAGAAGCTCCTAGGTGGCTTAGTCGGTTGAGCGTCTAACTCTTGGTTTGGCTCAGGTCATGGTCTCAGGGTCATGGAATCCCCCCCTGCATCAGACTCGGTGCTCAGCCCAGAGTCTGCTTGAGATTCTTTCCTTCTCCTTCTCCTTCTGCCCCTTTGTCTGTTCACATGCTCACTTATTATTTCTCTCTGAAATAAATAAACAAAATCCTAAAAGAGAAAAAGTAAGCTAGAGATAAGAAAATGTTATTAAGGAAATCATAAGAAATATAATACAATGCTGTATTGTATTTTTTTT